>VMDO01005314.1:0-66490 GCA_007922755.1 Pedetes capensis
GTAGTGGTGGTGGTGGTGGTGGTGGTGGTGGTGGTAGGGTGGTGATGGTGGTGGAGGTGATGGTGGAAGTGATGATGGTGGAGGTGAGGACAGAGGTGAGGGGCCCTTGGGACAATGTGGCTGGTGTGGGGACAGTGAGGTGAAGCCCAACCTGTTCTGAGGTCCCGCCTGGGGACCCCCCACCCACTCTAGCATCCTCTGTCCCTAACCAAGCACAGGAGCGTTGTGTCCGTTCTGCTTGTCTGGTGAGGACAGGGCAGGGCCGTGGGCTTCAGCAGCCATGCAGTCCTGGGAGGATATTTGAGAGGCTGAGGCCCTGTGTAGAGGCTCAGCGGGCTCTGGGGTTCCTGTGTCTCCCGAGACCTGGCCTGGCTGCCCCCTCTGCCTGGGGAGCCTTGGGGCAGGAATCTGCCTGACCTCTGAGCTCTACCCTTGCTGGAGGTCTCAGTCACCAGGGGGAGGAGGGGCAGGAGCCTGGGGCCAAGAGCCAGTGAGAGGCCTAGCAGTGGGCGCGCCCCCTAGCGCAGGAGGCCTGGGAGTGGGGGCCTCTGGGTCCACCCTGCCTAGTCCAGGCTTTGGCTGAAGCGCTTCCTTGCTGCCTTCACTCAACAGTTAGCTGAGGCCTCAGAGCCAGCTGTGGGCACTTCCTGCAGCCAGACCAGGACAGAGACTCGGCCCAGCAGACAGGCCAAGCAGGGCCCACCTGGCTGAGCCAAGAGGCCCCCTGGGGGCATCACAATGAGGGCCTCAGGCCCTTTGTGTAACTTTGGAAGCAGGGCCAGATCCAGACAGGAGCCTAAAGCTGCCCCAGCAGGGGGAGGCCCGCCCTGGCCTGGCGCGCAGCCCTCAGCCTACGCGGGGAAGCTGGCAGCCTGGAGCTTCAGCAGAGCCTCGGGGTCCAGGCACCAGCAGTCCTGGGGGGGAGATGGTGGCAGGCGGAGGGCAGAGCCGTCCAGGCCAGGAGGGCAGAAAGCAGTGTCCCTGCCTTGCCCATTGTGGGTGCTGGGAGTCAGATACAATTACTCACTCCGTGTATCATAATTACCGCAAATAGCCCATTAAGAGAAATCATCATCGGGGTGCTATTAGCGGGCCACGGGATGTGAAGAAAGAAAAGTGCTTATTCTCCCATTGTCCCCTTAATGGGGACAAGGGATGAGAGGCCAGGCAGCCCTATGGAGTGCCCTGACTCCCTGCCCTGTGGCCAGCCCCACCTCAGGCTCCAGTCCTTTGAACCCAGGATTCCACCTCTCTCCAGGAAGTTGGCTGGCAGACCCCGGAAAGCCCCATCCAGAGGCTGGGCTGAGCTGCTGAGCAGGGCCTCCACCAGAGCCTTCCACCCACTGCCCAAATGCAGGGGACGGGAAGGAGCCACAGCAGACAGGTCTCTAGTGCTCCGGGGTCAGTATGACTGTCCTGGGAGAGTGGAGGGACAGTGAGTCTCTGCACAGAGCCCCAGGGTTCAGCTGGGGGCCGGCTGGGCCCCTGTGGTCAGAGCCCTTGGCCTCTCCTCCAATGCCCTGGGGAGACAACCTGGGGCCAGGCTCACTGGTGGGAAGGCAGGAGGCCCTCACAGAACAGGAAATACAGGGACCGTCCTGACCCCCACTGCCAGCCCAGCCCCTCCTCCATTTAGTGTAGGGAAAAATTGGGAGGAAATTGGCAAAAACTCCCAAACTGGGAAAATGGCATTTGAATATCTGGTTTGTAAGTTAGAAATCTAGGGAAAATGAAAGTAACTTGGTTGCACGTTTGTATAAAACCCTTCTTGATTGGACAATTGGACTGAAAGCTGATTGGCTCAGGCCATTCCATGGGCGAGCTACATAAAGAGCTGCGCTGCTGCAGCTCGACCTTTTTGGCACTGCCTTTTAGGCCTCTTTAGGCCTCTTTAGGCTCCCCTTTCTGCGCCTTCTCGCCTGTTCCTGCCCGGACCACCGATGAGGAAGCGCCTCTCCCACTGCTCTCCCCCGGACCTTTGATGAGGAAAAAAACGCTCTCCGTCGCAATCAAAAAGAACCTGCTCTCCGTCTGACCACCGAGGAAGCAACAGCTGTCTCCTCGTGACCACAGAGACAACCAACACAGGTGTTTGCCCCTGGAAGGCAAAAGCGCCTGAGGCTTTTCCTTTCTCCCGTCTCCTCCGGGGTCCCAAGGGTCGCAGGAGTCTGCGCCCCTCAGCCCCTCACCTGAGGGTCCCGAGTGAATTGTGTTTAGTATCTGTGTGAGCGGCGGCACAGCCCGTCCGAACCTCCAGGCCGGACCAGGAGGCGCGTGCCCCACATAGAGTTGGCGCCCGAACGTGGGGCCCAACAATTTAGCAAGGACCAGGAGCCTGCAGCCTGGTCAGATGGAGGAGCCTGGGAGATTCCAGGTCCACAGGGAAAAGATGAGCACCAGAAACAATGGCTCTCCAGGAAGCCAGCACCCTGTGCACAAAGTCTGTCCCCAACAAGGCCACCCTACCCCGGGAGCTAGATCGCTGCAGCTCACTAGTGAGGAGGTGGGTCAGATGAACACTGCAGGCACCCTGCTTCCTAATCCTCCACTTGGCCTTTTGTCTGTCCATCTAGTCAGCCACCACACACTTATAGAATGTCTTCCCTGCACCCCCGTGGGCCAGCCCTGACCCCTAGGCTCCAACTACAATGGCCTCAACTGGGGCTGCGAGGCCGTGGGGTGTGGACCTGGCCCTCAAGTATAGGCTGTGGGTTTTTGTATCTGTCCCGAGCTCCTGGGCGGAGGTGTGGGATCACTAATTCCTCCTGTTTCCCAGGAACTTTCCACGGAGGCTCAGCAGTTCAAATCTGGGATTCCTGGCCTGCCTCAAAGCTAAGTGAGGTCATGCGGCTGAGTTCTGGCCATGAGATGTAGGTGGAAGGGCCCAGGACGGCTTCCTGTAGACTTCTTAGGAGACAGCAGGAGCATCCTCTTTGCTCATTTCTTTTTAAACTCTTTCTCATTCCTCCTTCCTGGAATGCAGATGTGATGGCTGGAGCTGAAGCAGTTATTTTGGAACACAAGATCTTGAGAGTTTAAGCCACGATATAAGAGCCTGAATCCCAGAGTACTTTGTGAAGTGGTCCCCATAGCTGCCCTGCCCCATCGACCCCCGGACTTTTACAAAATTAAACTTCCATTTTGTTTGAGTCACTGTTCTTTTTTTCTTTTTTTTTTCCCCCAAAGTACAACTCTTTATTCTTGGAACCACCGTAATGACTTTCAATCCCTTCATCACTTTAAACTGTCTTAGGTATCATTGTTGTTATTAGGTTCCGTCGAGTCGGTATCCAACTCATAGCAACCCTGCATACAACAGGCAAAACACTATTGTCAGTGCTTCTCTGCTGTTCGTAGGGTTTTCAATGGCGGATTGGTTTTTGGGAGTGGGTTGCCGGGTCCTTCTCCCAAGGTATCATATTCCTTCTTAAATACATCAAAACCCACACCACACAATGAGTTCTGGGTTGCGAAAGAGGCTTTATTTTTTGCACCTGTCTGTAAGGTCTTCATCTACAAATTAAACAAAAACGCACCCTGTGCTTACATTGTTCTCTGTGCCTTGTTGGGTTTTGCAGTCAAGGTATTGAGGGGCCTTCGGGTGACTCAGGCAGGAACTTACAAAGGTGAGTGGTGTGCGACTCAAGTGAGGTATGCCTCTTATCCCTTCTCAACGTCCTCAAGGAAGGGGGGCCCAGGGCCTCCCAGTCCAGGTCTCCCCTCCGTGGACTCCAGTAGCCTGTGGGCAGTAGCTCAGCCTGGCCCTGGAATTCTCCATAAGCATCTTTCCAGGTAAGAATTATTGGACAGGCTGGCACCATGGCACACACGTGTGATGCCAGCAACTCCAGAGGCAGAGGCAGGAGGATGGTGAATTCGATGGCAGAGGCAGCCTGTGCAACTTAGCAAGACTCTGTCATAAGTAGAAAAGAGGCTGGGGGTGCGGCTCAGTGGAGCACTGGCCTAGCATGTGCCGGGCCCTGGGCTCAGCTTCCCGGGACTGAAAAAAAAAAAAAAAAAAAAAAGACTAGGCAATGTCCCTTGTGTTTATTTGTTATTATGCAATGGATTTTTAAACGTTGATGTAAAGAGATGGATTTGATGACCAAAAAGCACTGGGCAGTGGGGTCTGGGACTGTGCCTGGCTTTTCGTGGGCATCCTTGCAGAGTACTTCTCTCTGGGTTCTAAGTGTCGCGCTTCTCTGGGTCCTGATCTCCACGTGGCTCCAAGTTCCCTTTCTCAGGCCCCAGCAGCTTCTGAACTCAGCTCACCTCACTCCACGAACAAACTCGGCAGGCAGTGCTGAGGAGTGGGGACAGGGGATCCCATAGAACAATGCCTGGTGCCCAGGGCTGGGCAGGGTGGTGAGACAGGCCCAGAGCGGACATTGTGTGACTGGGGGAGGAGCCGCAAGGTGGGGCAGCTCATGCTGTGGAGGATGAGGAGGCTGTGGACAAGGCTGGTCTCTGGGGAGCTTGAGGGCTCCCCCCCCCCACATCTGCTGCATGCTTCCTTCCTGGAAGACTTCCAGACTGACAGTGGACACCCTAAAGAGATCGTCCCTGGTCTTCACAGGTGGGTGTGGATAGACTAATGGCTTCTCTCTGCAGAGAAGGTGGTTGAGGATAGACTAATGTCTTCTCTCCAAAGTGGCCTTCCAGCCCAGAGAGGTTGACCCGTCCAGCTGGGGACAGCTGAGAGTGGGCTCAGCCAACCTCACCGAGACCCCTGTGGTCCCCAGGGAGCACACGGGAGCGCTTTCTACTACAACTCCCATTGTACAGCTGAGAAGGCTGAGGGCCTCCATTTGCTGAAACTGCCTGGCAGAGGGCGAGAAAACACTGCAGGCTCCCCTGCCAGGGACCTGCTGACCCCGACTGGGACGCCTGGGTTGCCTCCTTTCCCGCGTACTCCCCGCGTCCCATCCCCTCCCCGCCCTGCGCCTCCTCCCTCCCCTTTGCCTTCCTCCCCTTCTCTTGCTTTGCACCGCCCTCCCTCCCTCCATCCCCCATTCCCTTGGCCCCTTCCTTTTCCTCCCGCTCTCTGGCTGCCCTGTAACATCCCGCAGTCTGTCCACCCAGAGCTGAGCCACCAGCCCTGCGCAGCCAGCCTGTGCTGGGTGCAGCGCTCACACCGCCACCTGGGATGACAGGTCCCAGCTCAGAGGCTCTGCTCCGCGCGTCCTGGGGCAGCCAGCCGGAGCGCCTCACAGGCACGCGCGCACACACGCATACACGCGCAAGCTGCGCGTCTGGAAGTGCGGCCTCTTGATGCCTTCTGCCAAAGTCACGCCCCACCTTGGCCAAGCCCAGCCCATCCCCCAAACGCAGCGGGGAGGGAGCCCCCAGCCGAGCATGGTCAGGGACAGAGCGGCCGCAGGCCAGCAGGCCTGTCCACCTCTCCTGCAGGTGCGCCCCTGCGCCCTGCCTGTCGCCTTCTAACCCACAGGGTCTCAGAGCTGTTGTGGCCCCAGGCAGTGCACTGCTGACCACCTGCGCCCCACCAGCCTTCTGCAGGCCCGGACCCCAGAAAGGAGGGGGGACCCGGGGGCCGCTGGGCACCGTCGGGGAAGGGGAGGGTGGACCGTCCCAGGGGAGGGAGCAGGGATGGCTCCTGCCTGGGCGGGAGGGGTCTGCCCTCAGCTGCGTGGGTTCCAGGGCCTGGGGAGTCAGGGTCTGGGTGGACCCAGCAGAGGCTCCTGTGTGTCCCCCAACCCCCGCAAGGCTCCCCGAACTCAGGCACCTGTACTGCTCACCCAGGGCCCCCACCCCCCAGCATCTGGCCCAGCCAGGAGGTCCCCAGCTCCTCTGTGGCTCCACACCCTCTTGGCCACCCCATGGGGCCAGCAGGTCACTCAGGCCTAGTGTCTGGCACACTGTGGACAGGCTGCGACCGCCAGCCCCCTCTGAAGCCAGGCTGGGAAGGGAAGGAGGGCCGGCCCTGGGAGCCAGGTGGAGAGGGTGCGGGGGGGAGAGAGCCGTGAGGGCAGTGGGGACAGTGGGCGGCAGTGCCCACTGGCTGGCTGGGGAGGTGGGGGCTGAGTGATGAGGAGGAATCGCTCCGAAATTGATCCCGATGTCGCCCGCAAGGACACTGGAGCACAGAGCGCGGCGTGGAGGTGGAGGCCAGGGTCAGGAAGTGCCTGGGCTGAGAGGGACCCAGCAGGACCGCAGCTGGGGCGCAGGTGAGGGGCGGGGCGGGGCCGGAAGGCAGCTCAGACCCTGCGCCGGCCGGCACAGCCTCCCCGATTCCAGGGGCGTGTGGCTCGGGGCTGGGTGAGACCTCGCCCTCGCCCTCGCACGCGCGGCACCCACTCCCACACCCCGCCCAGCGCGCTCCTCCCCAGCCGCCGGCTAATTGGCTGTGACAGCTCGGGCCCTCGCAGCTGAGCGGTGTCACCGCGAATTAGGCAGGCGCTGAGCCCGCCAGCCGCAAATTACTCTGCCACGGCTGCGCGGGCGCAGGGCTGTGCGCGCCGAGTGTGAGCTGGCGGGCGTGCCCTGTCTGGGTGGGGCGTGGTGCTGCACAGGGGTGCCCGCTCCCCCCTCCTCTTCTCTTTGTTTGCAGTACTGGGGGCTGAACCCCGGCCTTCCATTGAGCTGCCCCCAGCCCCTGTTTTACTTGTTATGTTTCTGGTTTTGAGGGGTTGAACACGGGCCCTCAAACACACTGTGTAAGTGCCCCACCCCTGAGCCGCATTCCCGGCCCCTTTTTTATTTCTCATTTTGAGACAGGGTGTCGTTAAGTTACTCGGGCCCCCTTTGGCCTAGAACTTGTGATCCCCCTGCCTCCAATGGCAGGTGTGCACTAATGCGCCCCCTCTTTCTCCTCATTTGGGCCAGGAGGACTCACCTCCCTTCTCCACCCTCCCCACCTTCCTGCAGACCTTCTTTGGCCCTGCCTGCCCCTCCTGGCCAGAGGCCTCTCCTCTGCCCTGAACCCACAGGTCATCGCCTTTGCTGGCCTGGCCCGGGTCTGGCACCGTGGCCCCGAACACCTCATCTCAGTGGTCCCTAGAGGACACTCCTGGGATCCTAGAGGAGCCACCACCCTCCACGCAAGGCTCAGCTAGACCCCACTGTGCCCCAAGCACGCCCCCACCGCAGGCCCCCTTCCTTCTCGCTGGGAGCACAGCCTGGGGCGTCTCCGTGCAGCGGTCACACACTGGACCTACAAAATGCTTGGGCACTGTACTGTCCCCTGTCCCCCTCCTGGTCCCTGCCCTGCGGCTGTCCTCTGGACCTGCGCGGCTACCAGCATGTCACACCATGAAGGGGGGCTTTGTCTTCTCCGCTGAGAACCCATAACTTGCACTCTCCGCTGCCCCGACTCTCCTGTGCCTCCCCCACTTCCCTCTGCCTGGAAGGGTCTTCTCCAGACGCCCTGGTTCTCACCCCCGAGAGCTGGGGCTCCCTCACCCCTCAGCTCACCCTGCGCCCCTGCGCAGGCAGCCTCAAGGGAATGGACCCTTATTTCCGTGGGGGGGGAGGCGGCCTGCGCCCTGTGCAGGGTTGTGTCCCCACCTCCTAGAAGAGCCCTCAGCACACAGTAGGTTCCTCAGCAGTGCTCAGATAAATGACTCCTCCCCCTCAGGCCAGGCCACCCTCCCCCAGGCATGGGAGGGGCGGGGGAGGCAGGTCCCCATGAGGCTGGAGGTTGGCAGGGCTTGGATCTGTTTGAGCGGGGTGCTGCCCAGAGGCCGTCCCTGCACCCCAGCAGGGCCTCCCTGGCCCCTAGCCCGACTTTGGCCTCAGGAACTGCTGACCTGGCAGCTGGGCGCAGGGACAGGAAAGGCAGGGCTGGTGCTGTGGGCAGAGTGGTGGGGGATGGGCCTGGGGCACGCAGTAGACCCGCGGAACGGTGGGCCTGCCCTGTCCCCCTGCAGTCAGCCTGCCACCCCCACGTCCCAGAGCAGCTGGCCGTGGAGGAGAGCCCGGCCCTGGCCTGGGGCACGGCCAGCTTCTTCCTGATGCTTTCCTTGTCCAAGTCCCTGGGCCCTGGGCCCAGAGCCCCCCATGCCTGGTCCGTGCAAGGGCCTCCCCGTTGGGTAGCAGGGTGGGGGCATGGGGACCCCTGCCCTAGGCCAGCCCCTCTGTAAGACCGTGAGGTCTGTCAGGCTGGACACAGCTGCCTCCTGCCCAGGCTGGCCAGGTCCCCACTGAGAGAGTGAAGAAGCTGCTGAGTAAGGAGCCCCCCAACTTCCCAGGGAGGGGCAGTCCTTGTACCCTACCAGGGGGAACCCTTGTACCCTGGAAGCGGGCTGGACCTAGAGAGGCCGCCCAGCTCCAGTCCCCAGCAGCAGGGAGTGAGGCCTCCCTCCTCCCTCCTCCCTCCTCCCTCCTCCCTCCTCCCTCCTCCGTCCTTCCTCCTCCCTCCTCCAGGGGCATCAGCCCCTCCCTTGTGCTGAGCCCCAGGCTGGGAGAGAGGTGGCAGGGAAGGGCCTGGGCAGGCGAGTCTGTGTGCAGACAGCTGAGGAGGGAAGCACTGGGAAGGGGCGGCCAGCGTCAGGGCCTACGGCAGACTCATCCTAGGATGAGGCTTGAGGGGAGCAGCACCCACAAAGCCAGGGGTCCCTGTGTGCATGTGGAGGCCCACAGGCTGGTCTGCGTGCAACTCTGACCCAGAGCTCAGTGCTCTATGCAGGCTCGGCCTCCATGCCCACATGTGTGTCCAGGTGTGCGGAGTGGGCATCTCTGTGCAAGTCATGTGGTGTCCCCTCCTTGAGAGAAGAGGGTGCCTCAGCCCCACCCACCCGACCTCAGAGCACTCACAGGGGGCGGGAGGGGACTGCCCGTGGCCACCCACTGCAGGAATGCTGTGGAACGTGGAGCAGAGGTGGCAGAAGGGGTGCCCAGTGTGGAGCAGCCCTGGGGATGGGACCCGGGCTGCCATGGGCCAGCAGCAAGGCCGGGCTTGGCCTGCCCGCAGGCAGGTGGCCTGGGCCCGGTTTTCCGAGGGTTTCGTGGAATATGAGGGGCAACTGGGCAGCTGTGCTATGCTGCAGATCTTGGTGCTGTGGCAGGTGGAGCCTCAGGCAGGGCAGAGCGGAGTCAGAGGATCCAGGGGTCTAGGGTGGGGTGGTCTCAGCTGCGGCCTCCTTCCTGGACTACGATCCAGGCGGCTAGTGTGGCGGCCGCCCTGGGTCCAGCTCCTGTGTCTTCTCTAGAAGGAGGGGATGCTAGGCAAGCCCTGGCGAGGGGCACCCCGTCCAAGTCTGCATTGGCAGGGGTGGGGAGGGAGTGGGAGGGGGTTGTGGACGGGAGCAGGGGAGTCTGGGAAGGGGGGACCCACAGCGCATGGGGGCCTCCTGGGCCACACAGCACTTCCTGGTGGCCTGGGCACCTGAGGGAGGAGCATCGCTGGGACCCCTGGACACAAAGCCCCACCTCCCACCTCCCTCCAGGGCACGGGTTCTGCGGTTCTGCTGTCCGCCATGTTAGTCCCTGCTGGACCTCCGGGAGGCAGGTGGGGAGGCTGCCTGGCCTTGTGTGGCTGAGCCTTGCTGTGGGCCCCAGGCATCCCTGTCAGCAAGATGACAAGCCTCCTCCAGGAACGCAGAGGACCAGGACAGCAGGCGGGAGGGAGGGAGGGACCCAAAGGCCTGGCCTGCTCTGGCTCCAGTGCTGAAGCTGTGGGTTCGGACATCAAGGCCGGGGCCCCATCAGCACTCTCAGAGCATCCAGTATGTGGTGGAGGGGAGGAGCCTGTCAAACCCGGAGGTGAGCGGAGGCGGCCAGTCCTGCGGCCAAGGCTCAGGCCTACGGTCCAGAGGGCTCTGGGCTGGCACCTGGTGCTGGCGCTGCTTTGCCCCACCGCTGCAGGGGGGACGCTCGCACTTCCGCACGCGCACAACCCACCTGCACTCTCCACTGCATCTCTGTGCTCCTGACCCCTAGGCCCAGCGAGGAGGGGCCGTGGCCTACAGTTCTCACAGTCCCTGCCAGGAAATCCAGAGCTGCCCCCGCCCTCCCCTACCCCACCCCATGTCCCTGCCCGGCCTGGCCACAGCAATCTGTCTCCACAGGGACAACTGTCCGGGCCTCCTGAGACAGGCAGCCCCTCCTTGGGAGCCCACGTGGACAGCACCCAGCAGGTGCTGCCTGGGACACCCAGTCAGGAGCCGGTGGGAGGGCTGTCCAGCCTCGCAGGCGCTGCCCTCCTGGCTCAGGGCGAAGCGTGAGCCAGGAGTGCTTCCCACACACGGGGTTTTCCTGCAGGGCTTGGCTCCCCAAGGTGGTTCCAGGAAAAGATCTGTCTCTGGGTCCC
This sequence comes from Pedetes capensis, assembly GCA_007922755.1. NCBI lineage: Eukaryota > Metazoa > Chordata > Mammalia > Rodentia > Pedetidae > Pedetes > Pedetes capensis. The sequence continues at coordinate 10,268 of VMDO01005314.1, forward strand.
TGAGTAAGCGCTCCGCCTGTCCCCAGGACGCCCGGATGCTACAGTCCATGTGTCTGCCCCATCTGAACCTCATCCTTGTCCTTCTCCTCAAGGAAAACCAGATGCAAGAGACAGGAGGGATCTGCCAGGCGCAGTGGCGCAGGCCTGTCATCCCAGCGGCTTGGGAGGCAGAGGCAGCAGGATCGCAAGTTGGAGACCAGAGGCAGGGTGTGTAACTTAGCGAGACCCTGTCTCAAAAAGTAAAAAAAAAAAAAAAAAGAGACAGAGAGAGAGGAGGGAAAGAAGGAAGGGAAAGGGCGTTCAAACCCAGCCACCGCTGCCTGGGGCCCGGACCAAGGAGACAACTGTGGCCGGCAAGGGGCTCCGGAATCCCACACCCAGCACCCCTGCAGCAGAGCCTTCCAGCATCCCCAGGAGCTGGTCAGCCCCGGAGTGCTGTGCTCCGGAAGGCCTGGACACCGGGCAGGGAGGGTGAACAAAGCTGCCCTGTCCCTTCGGCGGCTCAGCAAGAGTCCCAAGGCCCTGGACCCTGTGCAAAGTGCTCCTGAGGGCAGTGACGGGAAACCCCGAGGCATCCCATGTCCTCCTCTCTTCATCGGGACTTGGAACAACCAGCACCAGGTCAGCAGCCCCTAGTGTGAACCGGCCCTGGGCGCGGGCCCCTCCTGGGGAGATGGACTCTGTGAATAGACACCCGAGCCCTGGTGACCCTCCCTGACAGGCTGGCTGGAGCCCGCAGGCTTCCCTCTAGTCACCCTGCAGCTCCCCAACTAGTCCCTTTAACTCAACCGCAAACCCGGAGTTTCTTCTCTACCACGGCATTTCCTCCCACAGAGACCCCGTCGGGGATCCGCTGCTCCCTCCCGGCTCTCCCTGAGCCGGGGTCTAAAGCAAAAGGCGCCGTGGGACCAGGTGCGCCGGCCTTTCCAGGGGCTGGGATTGAAACCATAAAACAAACTCAGTTGATTCCCTGGAGCACCGTGCTGTCCTGCGCATGGAAAGCCTCTGGTTTCTCAGGCAGAAACGCAGCCCTCTCTGGGGAGGGGGAGAAGCGCGTTTGGGAAGCCAGGCAGGCGACCAGTTGCTCCAAGTTTGCAGGACGGGGACCCTCAGCAGCCTTCTTCACCTAGAAGCCCTGCAGCCTCCCTGGGCCGCTGAAGGGCGAGATTTCCAAAAAAGCCCTTCTTCCTCCCCATTCAACCGGGCCTCGCCCTTCGCCTTTCGGAAGATGGAGACCAGGCCACCTCCGGGCAGTGGGGAGTCAGAGAAGGGGGAGCTGGGAGTGGGTGGGGGGACCCACAGTCTCCGAGAGCTGGCTTGGCTCTTACACCAGGAAGCAACCGCGCTACACTTGGGGTCCCCCCTGAGGGCGCTTCCTGCCCCGCGCACAGCCTGCCTTGCAGGAAGCCTGTGGCCAGAGGCTTCAGGACCTGTCCCCGACAGCCAGCCAGCCAAGGGGAGCTGCAGGTCCAGCGCGTGGAGCCAGCAGACAGCCATCTTATTTACAACCCAGTCAGTCGCTCTCCCTCCGGTCTTGCCCAGACCTGGTCACCTCAGCGAAGGCAACGCCCAGTGGCCCAGTCGGGGCACTGCCTTTTCCTTCTGTTCAGGTAAAGCGTGTTAAAAATCAAAAGCTAGGACACACCAGCCAGGCTCTCGTGACTTTTGGATCTAAACGGATTTATTTTGTTTTTGTTTGTTTTCCCTTTTCCTCGGTTTTGTAGCAAATGAAAAAAATAACAACAAAAACCAACACAACAAAACTTTCGAGTTGGCGAGTCTCCTGACCTGAAGTCTCAGCCACAGCGGGGTGGGAAGAGCACAGCGTCGGCCGGAGTCCCCAGGACCAGAGACCCATGAGCAGGGTCTGGCCCAGCTTAGGGGGCCCCGGCACCTACTTCCTGCCCCCTCTCCCTGCTAACCCAAAAAGCAACCAAGTTTTTTAAAAAAGATTTCACAGCTGGCATGGTAGCACGCGTTTATGATCTCAGCCCTGGGGAGGCTGAGGCAGGAGGAGGAACACAAGTTGGAGGCCAGCCTGGTCTACATAGCGAGCGTTCCAGGAGTTCAAGGCCAGCTGGGGCTACACAGTGAGACCCTGTCTCAGAAAACCACACACACACACACACACACACACACACACACACACACACACGCACACACACGCACGCACAAATATTTCACAAACAAAACACGGTTTAAATTAAAGTAAAAACACTTTTCCACCTGCCCATGCCAGGAGGTTCAGGCCTAAGCCTCCTCTTTAAAAATTTCTTCTAGAAATACTGTGCATTACTTTTTATTTTCTTTCACTTCTCTTGAAGGTTAAAATAAGATATATTTCCCCGGGAGTCATAAATACGATCTGGTGCATAGAGAAATAGCAGCGCGGGAGTCGGGCCAGCCCCCACCCGCTGAGTACGGCGACCCCCCTCCCCCCTCCCCCCGTACAGTAGGGCAGCAGGACCTAACACAGCAGGTAACGTTCCCGGCTTCCTCCTCGGAGGAAAGCCGGGCGGGGTAGGGGGCAAGCGGGCAGGAGGGCAGGCAGGCCTGGGGCCCCTCCGAGCGAGCGAGCGACGCATGCGGGCACTCGAGACCATCGAGGACGCACCGGCGGAGGAGAGCGGGGCTTCCTCCGGGTTTTCTTCTCTAATCACCGAGCGAAATAAATATAAACGCTTCGAAAATAAGACTGGCTTTAAGAGGAGGAGGAGGAGGAGTCGTAAAAGGGGGCAAGGAGAGGGAGGCCGGAGGAAAAAAACAGAGGAGGAACGCGGGGCAGGCCGAGGATGAGCAGGAGGGGACGCGAGCGCGGCCCCCGGGCGGGCGGGCGGGCGAAGGTCGCAACGCACTGTGCGCGACATATGTACAGCGGACGCTTGCAAGTAAGTTAGACCTGGCTCGGGCTTCCTCGGAGGTCACGGCTCTCTGCGCGCGGAGGGATCGCGGCGACACCAGGCCGGCGACCCGGGGGCGGCTCAGAGCCCGGCCGGGAGAAGGGGGCGCGCTGCACGGGGGACCGAGCGGCCGCGGGTGCCCCGGCCTCGCACGTGCCCCGAGCAAACTTGTCCCCGGCGGCGGCGGCGAGCCCGGGTCCGCGCTCACAGGAAGAAGTCGGGCGCGCCCTTGGGCCCGCCGGGGCCGGCCTGCGGCGGCGAGGGCTCTCGCGGGAAGCCGGCCCCGCCTGCGCCCCCGGGGCCGCCCCGGCCCGCCAACTTCTCGTATTTCTCCTTGTACAGGTCCCGCTCCTTGGCCAGGCGCCCCACCTCCAGCTTCAGCTGCTCCACCTGGCCCTGAAGCTGGCACTTCTCGCTCTCCAGAATGTGCCGCTGCTGCACCCGCTTGAAGCGGCACGACTGCGCGTAGCCGCGGTTCTTGAGCGTGCGCCGCTTCTGCTTCAGCCGGATGACCTCCTCCTTGCTGAAGCCACGGAGCTGCCGGTTCAGCTCCCGCACCGACATGGACACCAGCTGGTCGTCGGAAAAGCGCTCCTCCAGGCGCACGTGGTGGCCCGCGCCGCCGCCGTGGCCCGCGCCGCCGTGGTGGTGATGGTGGTGGTGGTGGTGGTGGGCGGCGTGGTGGTGGTGCGCCGTGTGGTGCGCGCCGTGGTGGTGGCCGGCGCCCATGTCGTCCGCCGCGCCGCCGCCGCCGCCCGCGAAGCCCTGGCCCCGGAAGGCCTCGTAGGCCGCGGCGGCCGCCGGGTGGTGCGCGCCGTGGTGCGCGCCGTGGTGGCCGCTGCCGATGAGCGCCTCCACCGCGTCCTCCGGCGTCAGGTTGAGCGCCTCGGGGTTGAGGTGGTGCTGATAGCCGCTCATCCAGTACAGATCCTCCAGCGCCGGCTTCCCCGAGGCGCCCCCGACAGCGCCGGGGCCCCCACTCGGCGGCCCGGGGGCGGCCCCCGCCGGAGCCGCGCCGCCGCCGCCCCCCGCGCCGCCGCCGCCGGTGCCCGGGCTGGGCGCGCAGAAGCTGGGCGAGGAGGGCACCGAGGAGCAGGGCGTGCTCAGGGGCGTCGAGGACAGCGAGCCGGGAGGCAGGCGGTGGCAGAAGCGCTCGGCCTCGGGCGGCTCCTTCTTCACCTCGAACTTCATCAGGTCGAAGTCGTTCACGTACTCGATGGCCAGTGGGCTACTGGGCAGCTCGGCGCCCATCGCCAGCTCCGCGGCCATCGCCCAGGGCCCCAGCCACGCCGCCGCGCCCGGCCGCGCCCCGACGGGCGGCGGCGGGGGGGGGGAGCCGCGGGCTTCCCCCCCCTGGCTGCCCACGAGCCGCGGCCTGTTCGGGGAGGGCTCGGGCTCCGGAGCCAGCAGCCGGGGGCGCCGGGAAAAGTTTCGCGCGGCCAACTCAGGGGCGGCGCGCGGGGGACGCCGCCACTTGGGCCTCGCGGGAGGCCCCGGGACGGCTCTCGGAGGGCGCTGGGCCCCGCGCCTCCTTCTGGTTCTAGTCCACGGCGGTCCCCTCCGGGCCTGTGGCTGGGAGGCCTCGCCTTGGGCTCTGATGCCCCACCCCGCACCCCGCCCTTACTCTCGAGCGGCCCCGCCTCCCCCGGCCTGCTACCGAGCCCCGCGCGCACTTTTATAGAACTGGGCTCCCGGGCCCGCCTCTCCGGGAGGGGGCGCGCGCCCCCGGGCCAATCGGAGCCGCAGTCCTGCCGCTCTCATTTGCCTATCCCCATGGCAACCCAGAGCCCAGCTGTCAATCTCCTGCGGGAAACAGCTGTGGGAAGGGGTGGGCAGGGCCCCCTGGTGGCCGCAGGCGAGGACTGCATGGCGTGGGGCGCGGGTCCACACCGTGAACTGTGGCATCCAGGGGCCTCAGGTCCGGCATGGAGCCTCCGGAGAGTCCAGGACCGCAGATGCGGGCCACGCCGAGGGAACCCCTTCAGTGCTTCGGTGCCCTTAAGACGCCTGCCCGGCGGTGTTCTGCAGCCCCTCTGAACCCCACGCCCAGCCCAGCAGGCCTGGAGCTGCGTCCCGCTCCACGTGCCCGGAGGTGCCCAGCGTGGGGACCTCCAGGCATCCTGACATGGGATGACACTGAGCGGCCCGCAAGCGCCGGCTAATTTTAGCCCTCAGTTGGGGCGGGTTCAGGAATTCAGTCAACAAAGTTGCTGGCACCTTGGGCAGCCGGGCACACGGTGGGAGCACTTAGCGCCGGTGTAGAGGGACACGCGCCGGCTACTGTGGGGCTGGGGTGCAGGAGTCGGGGAGCAAGGAGGTGAAAGGAGCCGGCCGGGGGAGGGGGTGGAGGGGGCGGGAGCGAAGGGGCAGGGCGCTGGCCAGAGGCTGCAAGGCAGGCCTGGCAAGGAATCTTGGGTCAAGCTGCCCACCCGTCTGGTTTGGCTGCTGGGAGAGGCCGGCTGGGGTGGCAGGTGGGAAAGTCGTTGCCTGTGGCTAGCAAGGGAATCAAGGAGGGTGAGCACGGAGGTGGGGGCCAGCGCCTCCCAGGGTCCCCCACCCCAGCAGGTCATGGTGGGAGGGGAGCAGGCAAGAGTTACAGCCATCGGTGACCTGGAGTGCGGTTTTTTCCTTTTAAATTCTCTGTATTGCTGTCTTATGACTTTGAAGAGTAAAAACTAAAAGTAAATATTAAATATTAAATGTAATCACCTGTACACAGAAAAAAAGCCTGGAAAGGTGTGCACCGGACGGCACCGGCTACCAGTCAAGGTACCAGTGGCATTTAGTTTCCCAGGTCCCCTTGCTCCGTCTGCAGTGTCTGCTACTTCAGAGGAAAAATGTCACCCTACCAGATGTCCTGGGGGCCCCTTGACCACCCTCACCCTCCCTTCCTCTGGTGAGCCTGGGGCTTTGGAAGGCCAGGCCTTCTCTCTGTGCACAGCAAGGAGCCGTGAGGACCCACCCCAGGGACTGGCTCTCGGAGCCTGTCCTACCAAAGGCCAAGGGCCCTCCCTCACCTTGGTGGAACAGTTCCAGGGTTCTAGGCACAGTGAGCTGTGTGCTGTCCTCCCATCCTGTGGATGACCCGGCCCACTAGGGGCTGGACATGGCCCACTAGGGGGTGGCAGGGCTGGGGGCCTCTGTGCTCAGAGAGAGGCTGAGGAGCCGGGTGTGGGGACTTGGTGAGCTGGTGGCCTGGCTACCTACTCTCCTGCACCTGGGCGAGAGGCCCCAGAAACCATGGCCAAGGGGCTGAGCTGCGCGTCTGGACACTGCACCCCGTGTGGCCTTTGGGCACACTGAGAGGGGCAGAGGAAGAAGCCCGGCACTGGCGGCCACCCCTGACTGCCTCAGGTATGGCCCAAGGAGGGGCTTCTGGCACAATCTGGGGAGGAGGGCTGGGGGATGGAGGAGGAGTCTGACCGCAGGCTGCTCGGGCAGCCTCTTCCCAGGGAGGGCAGCTCCCGGCTCAGGCCGAGGGACGCTTGCCCCCACAGCCATTCTCCAGCTGGAGGCGCCCCGGCCCGCTCAGCGCCTCATCTTGCCCAGAGAGGTGAAAGAAGGTGCCAAAGGCTGGGGCAGCCTCGAGATCCACCCTGGCTTGCCCACCTGCGCCCACCCCACCCCTCCTCAAAACTGGATCCTGGGCCACCACCAAGCTAGGACGGCTGCTGTGGCCCCTGGGCGGAGCCTGACACCCTCTTGCACTCCTTTGGCTTTGTGTCCCTGCACACTTCATTCAGGCACTTCCTGGCCCACAGCAGGGGTGGGCAGGCGCCCTGGGACAACAGCTTTTCAGACAGAGGGGACAGGTGTGCAGGGCTTTCGGCATCTGAGGACCAGCTCACAGAGGTGGGGGGGGGTGCGCAGAAGGCACTGCAGCCTGGCTGAGGACAGGGACAGCACTCCCATGGCCAGCTCTCCCAGGACCACCCTCTGGACCAACAGACAGGCGTGAGCAGGATGGACCTCAGAGCTGGGGACCCCAGAACTCTGAGATACAGTGGCTCCTGGAGAAGCCAGATTGGGCACAGCTCCCTGAGACTGAGCTCTGGCGCCCACTTCCCAGGCCAACCTCCCCCTTGCCCCTGGACTTCACCTCTGAAGGCTGGCGGGTCCCACTGGCTTTCTACAAATTCTGTGGGCCAACAGGCCACTCAGCTCTCGGCTTGAGGCATGGGAGCCCAGGTCCCTTGGTGATCCTGGCCAGTTGTCACTCTGTCACCTGTCTCTAGCACCCAATCAGCAGTGGCTGCGTTGACTCAGGGCCTAGGATTCCTTCTTGTTAGTCCTGGCCAGGCCTAGTGGGAAAGGGGCCCTGCTGATGCCCGGCACGGTGAATGTGAGGGATCAGTTAACTTTCCCACAGGGCCTTGGGGGGAAAGGCAGGAGGCAAGGGTCCAGCCCCATCCCCCGGTCTGCCAGGAATGACCCATCAAGCATGGTAGAAAAAACAGTCTGGTCCACCATGGGCCTTGGTCTGGGGCACCTACAGTGTTCTGCGACCCATTCTCATGGGCCTATGCCTTCGCAGGGCATCCTACAACTGCCAGCCCTCACAGAACTCCCTGGGGCTGCCTGTGTGGTTTGGTGATTAAATGAACCCCAAAAATCTTTGTTGAGCACCTACTGCATGGCAGGGACCCCTTGTTGAGGAAGAAGCCACTGAAGCGAGGTGGCACAATGCGGTTTGTCACTGTGTCTATGGGTTCTATAGGGCAATCTGTCCTGGAGGGGGGACATCAGGGAGGGCAGGGAAGGTGAGCGGCACAGCCCACAGGCCCCATCTTCATACCCATGCAGGTAGGTGGGGTGTGTCCACACAGTTGCTCCACGTGGCTGGTTGGGTTTCCTTCCAACATGGCGGCTGCCTCCTAGCACAGTATCCCAGAGAGCAAGGCGTCAGAAGTCAATTCCACTGTCAAGGAGCCACAGAGGTGCCATGTCTGCAGGGAGGGCTGAGATGCCACCTCATAGGGGTCACACTGAGGAAGAGCACATGGGCACACCTTTGGAAAATGTGCTCTACCCTTGTCAGGACAGAAAATGAGCAGTGTATGTAAGTAAAAGAGAGTGTGTTTCTACTACTGTGTCACAAATGACCACAAGGTTAGCAACTCAGAACAGCACACAGTCCCCATGGGTCAGGAGTGTGGCAGGGACTGGCTGGGCTCCCACTCAGGGTCTCCTAGGTTGCAGTCATGCCTGTGGGCTGTGGTCTCATTTGGGAGGCTGCTGGCAGAATGATCACCTTGAATCCATAAGGACTGAGTCCCTGGCTTCCAGCTGGCGAGAAGCTGCCCCACCCTCCTGAGCTCCCCACTTCCCAGACTTCCCCAGGTCAGCCAGCAGAGGCCGGGGAGTCTTACCTCACCCACAGCCAATGCCTCCCCATTCATTGGTGGTTAGCAAGTCATAGGTTCTGTCCAGAGGCAAGGGTCACCCCAAGGTGGCAGCCCCAGGAGGCCGGCCACAGGACCACTGGAGGTCCTTCTCTAGGTGTGTGAGGTAAGCACTGGCTGGGTGAGGGGCAGGGGGTTCTGGGGAGACAGGAGCAGGGGAAGAGCTCAGTCCTCAGGCCAGGGAGAAATCTGTGCCTGGGAGGGGTGGCCTGGCCTGATGTGACATCGGACAGGGAGGGTGGGGGCCCACCCTGCAGTCTCCAACTGTCACCTCAGCCTTCTGCCTGGGAAAACCTGTGGTGGCTGTTTGCACCTGGCGCTCAGGGTTGGTTTCAGCAACTGGACGTGGTCGTGGGAGGCGACTCCGCACAGGCGGCAGCGCTCATCTGTCCGAATCCCACGGTAGGTGGAGCTTTTGAATGTCGCTGCTTGAGCCGCTTCAGAAAGTGCTCTGTGCTGAGTGCAAACAGGTGCGGACCCTGCACACATTAGTCCTGCCGGGTTTACTTCGCAGGGACGTGGCTCCCAGGCATGGTGGTGAGCCAAGCCGGGGCTTTGCGTGTGGAAGCCCTGCGGGAAGGCCAAACTTCTTCTCTGTCCCACAGACAGGCTCCATGTTTTCCAGGTGGGGGACGGGGTCAGGGGTGGCAGGGCTCCTCGGTCCCAGGGCGATAGTGCAAGAGACTGCCACACTGTGGCCATTTGCATTTAAAAAGAGCACGGTAACCTCAGCAACTCAGGATGTGGAGGCAGGAGGGGTTCCAAGTTCAAGGCCAGAGACAGCCTGTGTAATTTAGGGAGCCCTTGTATGGGGATAAAAAATTTTAAAAAGTAGGGCTGGAGGTGCATCTTAGTAGTAAAGCACTTGCAAAGTATGCACGAGGCCCTGGGGTCAGCCCCCAGGACCTAAATAAATAAACTGAATAAATAAATAAAATGAGGAGCCAGCTTAACAAGACGACCTGAGGCTTCCAGGGAATCCTGCATTGCTCCTTTCTTGTCCCCACCCCAGCACTTACGGAGCACCAGCTGTATGCCAGGTACCATCAGGAAGGGCACACTTAGCTAGGAACATGGCCACGCTCCCCACTCGACAGAGCAGGAGCTTTTCTGGGGTCCGATGGCAGCACTGAGGTGGTGGCAGCGCCCTCCCAGGGAGGGGCCACGGCCTGCCCATAGGCGAGGACACACCCTCCCCGCTCCTCCCAGCCCCCAGGGGGGGTCAGGCCGGCAGCCCCTTCCCAGCTGAGGGGCAGGGTGCAGAACCCCCACCCCAGGCCCTTCACTTAGAGCAAGCAGCAGCCCTGGCCCATCATCCTCTGGAGGAGCCCCGGGCTAGGAGCTGGATGGTGGAGCCCCTACTCAGGGCCCTGCTGCACCCAGCCAAAGCTCTGAGGACCTCCAGGGCACCCAGCCTCAGGCCCACGTGTTCCTGCTGCGTGGTCTCTGTCCCACTAGTCCACCTAGCCGTGTCACTGGCTGCTGTTTACGGGGACTTAGGTCTCAGCTTGATGTCCCTCCTTGGGAGCTGGTTGGCCACGCTCTGTGAAGCAGGAGAGCAGCCTGCAGTGGGTGGCCTCAGCCCATCCATCACAGCTTTGCGGGGCCACAGTGCTCAGGCGCCCCCTGCCCCACATCAGGAGCCCTGGACCCTGTGGACATCCTGCCCCGAGGACAGGGCCCAGGTGGAGGGCCCAAGGGGAGAGGCTTAGGGAACCAGCTACAGGCTCCATGCCCTGCCTGAAATTGTGACCGCCAGGCGTGGGCAACAGCTAGGCCAACCCACCTCAGTCTTCCCTGCCTTTTTTTTTTTTTTTTTTTTTTTTTGCGGTACTGGGGGTTGAACCTAGGGCCTCGCCCTTGCATGCTCTGCAAGTGCTGGACCACCGAGCTGCAGGCTCAGCCCAGTTTTTACTTTTTGAGTCAGGGTCTCACTAAGTTATGCCGACTGCCTCTGGGCTTGAACTTGCGATCCTCCCGGCCTCCACCTCCCGAACTGCTGGGATTACAGGGGTGCGCCACCACGCCCAGCAGTCTTCCTTTCTCTTGAGTGTGGGGTCATGGCCCAGCAGGGGTCAAGCACAAGTGGTCTCTGGGGCCCCTCAGTGCTCTCGAAGACCAGTATGTCATCCATCATGTTGACCTTTGGCATGAGGAGCCCAGAGTGACCAACCAGTCCTCAGCTCAGAGGTGCTGTACCACTGCGCCAGGCAGGGCCCTGCCCTCCAAGAGTGTCCTGGGGGGATGGACCAGGACCCCCAGCCGCCTCCCAGAGGGCAGTGTCCAGCCCTCCCGAGCCTGCCAGCAGCTGCTCTGTCTAGTGCGCCATGCCCAATGGGCGGTGAGGCTTGGGCCCTGGCCCCAGGTGTCCCCCCGCCCCTCACAGCGCCCGGAGCCATTGTAGGTTGCATGTGGCTGTCAGACGCTTGCAAAGCCCTGGCCATGGTTAAGAGGGTGAGCTGGAGCCAGAGGAGCAGCGCCTCCGGGGTCCCTGTGGTCACTGGCAGGCAGGTGGGCGGCCTGGCTCCATCCCCCAGCACCTGCTCCAAGGCCGCCCTGGGCTGGGTCAGCACTGGAGGAATCAACCAGACAGACGGCAAGGGGTGCCCAGCTCACGGAGCCAGAGTGCTCAGAGCCACCTGAGGCGTCAGCCTGTGGCCCCTCACCAGCTGGAGAGCAGGAGGTAGGGCACAGGAATGCGCCAGAGGTTTGTGCCCGAAGCCAGCACGGGGGCGCTGAGCCGGCCCTGTGGGCTGGCCTGCGGGGACTGTTGCATGGCTGGTACTTTCTCATTTTCGCTGCTGGGGCTCAAAGCCCGGAACTAGTGCGCGCTCTGCAGGTGCCCTATTGCTGGGCGACACCCCTCTCTGGGGGTCCTGAGGAGCCCTTTGCGCCCTACGCTCAGAAGCAGCGTTCCACCCACGCCATTCCTGGAAGTTGCTCCTGCTGCTGCAGATGCCCAGCTTTGGCCACGGCTCAGGATGTGCCACCGCGGCGGGAGCTGCCTGACAGCCTCCCCTGTGGGTGCCTGGCCATGGACCCCTGGCTCCCCAGGGAAGGAGGGGGCTGAGAGGCAGCCTCGTGACAGCCTGCCCGTTCCTCAGGGGCTTAGGCCATGGCTGGCACAGAGTGACGCCCGAGCCTCACAGGCACCTGGCGGCAGAGGCCCACCCGCCCCCTGTCCCCCTCCCCCTGCAGGCCCAGCAGTGCTGTCTTCCGTTTTTACTGACACAGAGGGACCGAGTCACACTGTGCAGCTGGCAGGTGCTCTGCCAGGACCCTCTCTGTGGGTCTCTCGTCCCTGAGTCCAGCATCAGGGCACCCACCCCGCCGGCAGGGGCTGTGGTGGGGAGCGAGACCCCACACCCCCATCTCCAGGGCTCCGTGGAGGCAGAACGGGCCTCATTCCCAGGTGTGGGCCAGGCCCCATGACCCACTTTGGCCAACTGGACCCTGGCGGATGTGGTGTAGGAAGAGGCCGAGGGGCTCAGGGTGCCCCGGGGAGTCCATAACCTGGCTGTGAGGGAGACACAGGGGGACCCCTGGCCTCCGCACTGGGGCCTCTGGGCAGAGTCCTCTGGGGCCACACCTCTTCCTTGTTAGGGGCCCGGCTAAGGGGTCATGCACCTGTGACCCTGTGCCACCAGTCTTGCCTGGCCCAGCATCCCTCAGTGCCTCCTCGAGACACCTGCCTCCTCTGCCTCGGCCCCAGCCTGCCCCATGTGTCCCCACGGTGCCCTCGGGGCCTCCCTCCAGCCCCCAGCGTCAGCCTGGCTGCGGGGAGCGGCTGAAGGGTTTCCCTCCACTTCCCTCCAGGGCCCCGTGGGGTGGAGGATGGGCCAGGCCAACCGGACACGGGGCAGAAACTTTATTGCTGAACATAAAATGCCTGCCAGGGAGGCCTGGACAGTGGTCTCTTCTCCTGGCAGGAGTCCTGGGTCTGCAGGGCGAGGGGCGATGTCCCACGGCTGCTGCCCCATGCAAGACAGGGGACAGGGCAGGATGCGCAGGCGGGGTGGGGGTGGCCAGGCGGGCGCCTGAGCCTGGCGGGCAGAGCAGGCACACCCGCACCGGCATGCGCCCCGCACGCACGGCTCCATGGTGGGCGGAGCTCCGTCCTCTCCAGGTGAGGGTCTGAGGTAGGTGCGGGACAGGCCCCAGGCCCTCACAGACGTGGCTTGATGTGCAGCGGCTTCCCTGTTCGGAGAAGGCAAAGGTCAGGTGCCGCGTGACTCCAGCCAGGTGCCACCCCGACCACAGAGCTCCTGATGGTGGCTCGAGACTAGGGGCAGGGGTGGGGACAGGATAGGGCACATGGGACTCTGGAAGCCCAGCCTGCCTGGCAAGGGCTGCGAACAGCAGGCTGCTCCCGGAGCCTCTGCGCCCTGGCCCTGGGCAGGCCCTGCGGGGCAGGCGGGCTCCCAGGTGGGAGCCCTAACACTGCAGGCTGAGCTATAAATACCGGGCGCGCGCAGACACAGGCACATGCTGTGCTCTCACCTGGAGCAAGGCTGCCAGACGCGCACAAGGCGGGCACGCAGCCTTCCCTGAGGAAAGCTGGGTGTGTGTGCAGGTGGCGGAGTGGAGGTCGGGGTCGGGGTGGAGCAGCGGGGCTCGGAGGCAGGAGGGGCAGGAGGAGGGGGGCTCTGCAGGTGGGGCTTGAGCACAGAGAGGCATGTTTGGGAGCTCGGGCACTCCCTGGGCTCCGTTCCCATAATGCTCTGGGCCCGCTGACCACAGCTGCTCCTGTATGGCTACACACAGGCATGGCACCGCCCACGTGCCCCTGTAAGATGCCCTCCTGGAGGGCAAGGTGCCCCTGTTTGGGACTGATGACCTCATTCGCTGCTTGGCCGGGCCAGAGCCGGGGGTCAGGCCCAGAAGCGAGGCCCAGGCCCGCAGCCTCCACCTGCCCTGGAGGCCGCTTCAGCAGGGGAGCCTGGCTTCCTGCCAAAGTGGCCTGGGCCCAGCTGCAGCTACCTCTCCAGCTCCCCTGCTGGGCAAGCCCTGAGAGGTCTGAGAGGGGACACCCAGGAGCCTTTCCCCGGCCCGCCCAAGCTGCACGCAGGACCCTGGTGCCCCGCACCTCCTCTGCTCCTGGGACCGGCTGCTGGGTCCCTGTTCCTGAGAAAAAGCAGGAGAGGCAGCTGCTGCCTCAGGGTTCCCAGCTGCTCACACCCCAGGGGCCACGCAGATGGGAGGGTCTGCGGCCCTGGGCTGCCGGGCTCTGCGCCTAACAAGAGGCAGCCCCTGCGAACAGGCGCCTGAGCGGGCTCAGCGGGGCCGTTAGAGAAGCCTGCAGCAAGCATCTTCCATTAACGTTACGACTGTGAAATATGACAATAAAATGATAGCCGTATGGTCGCAAATTTGCAGCCCGCCGAGCTGCGTGGGGTTTATCGTCACTCAAACGCGCGGAGAGCTGTAAAATGTTTACAGAAAGGGTCGTTTGCAGCCATAAAATCCTCTTTTCTCTCCTAAACAAGGCTGAGTGGAGCCATTTACCAAGCCCCAAACGCTCACTGGGGAGAGGGAACATCTGTTCTCTCCAGGAGTGCGCGGCGATCTTCCAGAACAAATTAACAGAAATGGGTGCTTTCTAATTAAATCAGCCCTCACCGGGGTGGTCTGCGCAGTGGGCACTGCTGCTCCTGCCCCCGTCCACCAGGTGCACACGGAGCACTGGCTCACCCCCCGGGGCCCCGGGGTCAGAGGTGGGCATTTAAGAGAGCCCTTTTGCCGAACACAGTGGCGCATGCCTGTCATCCCGGCGACTCAGGAGGCGGAGGCAGGAGGACCGCGAGTTCAACACCAGAGGCAGCTGCTGTAACTTAGTGGGACCCTGACTCAAAATGAAAAATAAAAAAGGCCTTGGGACCAACTCCCCAGTACCACTAAATAGATCCATAGCAGACCCCTTTCACTGGGCCTGGCGGCACAGGCCTGAAATCCCAGCACTCAGGAGGCTGAGGCAGGAGGACCACAAGTGTAAAGCAGCCAGGCTCAGGAGGGGCTGGCCCACCTACCTGAGGCCTTGGGGAGGGGGCTCCTGGGGGCCTGGGCCCCGGGCTGGCCTCCGGGGCTTGGCGAGGACCGCAGGGAGATGAAAGAAGGCAGCCTGCAGAGGCTGCCCGAGCCTGTCCCTGATGAGCTGGCCTCGTCCTGCAGACATGGGTCCTCCTGGTCCACAGAGTGGGAAGGGGAGCGGGAGGAGGGGGAGCGGGAGGAAGGGGAAGGAGAGGGGGAAGGAGACGGAGAGGGGGAAGGGGAGTGGGAGGCAGAAGAGGGCGAGGGGGAGGAGGCAGAAGTGGTCTTTGATGACAGGGCAGAGGCTGAGGCTAACGCCCTCGGGGAGCGGCCAGGGGAGGCTGGGGCCACAGCCCTGGGCCTGTGGGCACTGTGCGTCTGTCGGGTGGGTCGCTGGGTGGCCAGGGGCTTCCTGCAGGAGAAGAGGGAGAAATGAGGAGGGTGGCTGCTCGGGCAGGCAGGGTAGGGGTACCAGCCAGTCACCTGTTTGGTACCTGTCCCCGTAACAGGGCTCCTGGCCCCTCACCCCCACTTCCTACCCCAAAGGCCTCTGGGCGTCACCATCCCGGCCCAGGACAGGCTGGTCACAGGGCCTCCAGCTGAGGCAGCAGGGGCTGCCTGCCCGGTGGGAACCCCGCTCTACACTAAGCCCTGTTCCTTGCCTTCCAGCTCCCTCGTCTGTAGGGGGCCCCCACCCTCCACAGGAGGTGGGCCTCACTCGGGGTCCCCAGACCCCTTCTGGGGGCTGCTGCTTCCTCTCCCCCAGGGGGCGGGTCTCGGAAAGCGCTCACCTCCCTCCACGGCCTGGGGACGGCCTGGGGATGCCGTGGCTCCGTCCAGACTCGGGGACCAGAGTATGGGTATCTTTAGGGGCTGCCTGAGCTCCTGCCTCCGACGGGCATTTCTTTTTGGATCTGAAGCCCAAAGCATGGGGTGGGGGCTCACAGCAGAGGCCCCCAGGCGTCCCCTGCAGGCGGGAGCCAGCTCCAGCTTGCACACGCAGCCCCCACAGCCCCATCACCTGGATCCGTGGCCAGCTGAGGCCTTGCTCCTGGGGACGTCGCTGGGCCCTGGGGTAGGAGGGGTGGCTGCCCTCCGGCCACGGTGCTTCTGGTGTCGGTGCAGCAGCTGGCACTGGGCGCCACGGGGACACACGCCTCTGCGGGCGAAGTCGGGGCACAGCAGTGTGTGCTTCTTCTTGCACTGGGTGGGGGGGAGGAACAGCGGGGGACTGAGCGGATGCTGCAGCTGCGAATGCGGAGGATCCAGAGGGCCAGGTACGGCCTGGTGAGAGCCCGCGGACCCTGCAGGTTGCCTCCCATGGAGGCAGGGAGGGCCGGATGGGCATTCCCAGAGCTGCCCCTCCCCCCCCATGACGGGCCCCCCATTCGGGTGGGTGCACTGGGAGCCCCAAGGGAGGCAGGTGGGGCCCAAGGCCTCAGGGGACCTGGAAGGGCAGGGTTCAGGCCCAGAGCCCAGGCTAGCAGGGGTGGCAGGTCGGCCGAGGCCGGGAAGCCTGGGTCCGAGCCAGGCCTGGCCAGGCACTCGATCCATGGCACCTGTCACGGGCTAATTATACCCGTGTGGGGGTGCAGGGGTGGCCCAGCCAGACCCACGGCTTGGCCTCAGCTCCACAGACCACACAAGGCCCGAGAAGCCACTGCCCGGGGGAGGCCCAGGGGTGGGGCAGGAGCTCAGGCAGGTGTGACGTGGAGGGCAGAGCCGGAGTCCCACTAGCCTGGGGCTCCCTGGCTTCGTGTCCCACCAGGCCAGGTGGCAGACAGCCAGCTGAGACAGACCCCACTGAACCCACAGCGCCCACTAAGGGTCAGATGCAAAACCAGCGCCAGCAGCCCCACCAACCCCGATGCTGTGCAGGCTGGTGGGCCAGCCGGAAATGCACCTCGTGGCTCAAAGCCACCTCCTCCTGTGCCTCATGGCATCCCTGCTGGGGTCTTCCTGCCTGTGGGGCCCCTGCTCTGCTCCCAGCATTGGCCCTCGTGCTGGCCATGTGCTTCTCAGTGCTTAGGACCAGCGGCAACGAGAGTGGCTGGCCAGGGCAGGCAGCCCTGCCCAGGGGCTCTGTCCTCCGTGGTCCCCCACCACTCCTCTGCTGTGATGAGGTGGCCCACTGGCCCCACACGGAAGGCAGGCTCAGGAAAGTCTCCTCTCCCGCCCCCAGCTGGAGGCCATGTGTCCTGGGCCACCAGGGACACAGAAACAAAACGCAAGAAGAGGGGACAGGACACGGCGTGACCAGAGTCCCCCAGACAAGCCTCACCACCAGCACGTGTGTGTGTGTGTGTGTGTGTGTGTGAGCGCGGGCGTGCACGCTGTGTGCAGTTCCACGTGCCCAGGGTCACACTCCATCAGCGCCACCAAGAGACACGGACGCGAAGTCAGCAGACAGCGCAGCTGGGAGGTGGCTGGAGGCAGCCTGGACCCACACTGCCTCGCACGGCGCCACTGAGCACCTGTGACTCCTTGATGTGAGTCAAGATATGCTGTGGGGTGAAACCTGGTGGGACTTAGACTTAGTGGAAAAAGAAGAACACCAGTGGCACACGCCGGGAATCCCAGCGACTCCGGAAGCTGAGGCAGGAGGATCGCCAATTTGAGGCTAGGGTCAGCCTGTGTAACTTCCTGATACTCTGTCTCAAGATAAAAAATAAAAAATTGGCTGGGGTGCAGCCCTGTGATAGAGCGCTGGTAAAGTAAGTGCTAGGCCCCGAGTTCAACCCCCTTCGTACCACCAACAAAAAAAAAAAAAAAAGAAAAGAAAAAAGGAAAAGAGAGAGAGGAAAAAAAAAAGGAAAGAGAGAAGCATAAACCATGGAATTTCCATTTTTCCCTTGATTACGTGTTGAATTTCTTGACACGCAGAGTCAAAATAGTTTTCACCTGTTTTCTCTCTCTCTCTCTCTCTCTCTCTCTCTTTTTTTTTTTTTTTTTTTGTGGTACTGGGGGTTGAACCCAGGGCCTCACGCCTGCATGCTCTGCAAGTGCTGGACCACTGAGCTGCACCCCCAGCCCAGTTTTTTACTTTTTGAGACAGGGTCTCACTAGGTTATGCAGACTGCCTCTGGTCTCGAACTTGTGATCCTCCTGCCTCCACCTCCCAAACCACTGGGATTGCAGGCGAGCGCCACGGCGCCCAGCTCACCTGTTTTCTTTCTCTCTTTTTGTCTTTATTTAGGGATAGGGGCCAGGGATCAAACACAAGGCCTCACCCGTGCTAGGCACATGCTCCCCGCTGAGCCTCACCCCAGCCACTTTTCTCCTTGTTAAGGCTCGGCACCTGGCTCGCATGTGCTCCTGACAGAAAGCGCTGGCCTGCACTAGGCCCCCTGAAAACAAAAACTCTAGGGTGAAACTCGAAGGATTCTCTCAAACCACACAAGCCAAGCGACGGAAGAAAATGGCCTGACAAACACAAAGACAGGAATCCCGCGTCTAGCTAGACTCCAGGGCCCAACTCTTCGCCTAGACCACAGGCACTGATGGAAACGCCAGACTCGCCAACAGAATCCAGAGCCCTCCTCGTGTGGGAGTCAGGGAAACTGCCAGTAGATAATTCACCCAACAAAAAGGAGAGCAGGCCAGGCACCCCGGGGCTGAGTGCGGCTCTGAAGCACCAGCGCAGTTGCTTGCGCGTCCTTAGAAACACAGCCTCGGATGTTGTACTAGGAAAAAAAATCTCCAGATATGGGGCAAACAGCAAAACGAACCCAAAGAACACCAGGGAGACACAACACAGAAATTCAAGCCAAGGGAGTCAAGAGTTGGTTCTTTGAAAATATTAATAAGTTTGTTCAATGGCCAGGCCTGGTGGTACGCACCTGTATTCCCAGCACTCAGGAGGCTGAGGCAGGAAGATCAACCTGAGTTCAAGGCCGGTCTGATCTACATAGCGAGTTCCAGGCCAGCTTGGCCTACCCAGTGAGGCCCTGGCTCAAAAACACCTAAAACAAAACCATAAAAAGGGTGTGTGTGTGTGCGTGTGTGTGTGCGTGTGTGTGCGCGCGCAGGGATGCAGCTCAGTGGTAAAGGCCCTGGGCTCAATCTCTTGTACCACTGAAAGAAAAAGAAACAAAAAGACATCAACATGATATGACGAACAAACTTTATGTCAGTAAATACGAAAACACAAGCTCAAACAGAAGGTTTTACTTGTAGTTCTACCAAGAATTTGACACGGAGAATCTTGATCCTTCACAGGCTAATCTACAGAATGGGAAAATAAAGAACAACTGTTCATGTGGCCAGAACCTGACCAAGACCACAGGAGAACAGAATGCCTGGGCCGATGTCATTCATGAGAGAGGACACAAAAGTCCCACACTGGCTAGAAACAGTCTTGCAACATACAAAGCTACCAGGGCTGGCTAGACTCCAAGGCTGATTTAACATCAGGAAGTCAATGAACAAAAAATACACAAGGCTGGGGGCAGCGGTGCCTATGCCTGAGGCCAGAGGATCTTGAGTTCAAGGCCAGCCTAGTTACTGAGACCCCATCTCAAAACAAAAACAAAAACAACAACAGCAACAAAAAATCCAACAAACAAACCCAAACAAAGAAGCAAACAACAAACATTCCAACCAATCAAAATCAAATAAACAAAAGGGGAAAAGTAAATTAAAAAGAAAACTAATAAGCAGAAATTAGTACACTCACAGGCTAAAAAGAAGCTTGCAGCCGTAGCTCTGTGGCACCCGATCCCATCAGATCTTGGAAGCTAAGCAGGTTGGGCCTGGTTAGTACTTGGATGGGAGACCGCCTGGGAACACCAGGTGCTGTAGGCTTGGGAGACGGACCTGGCAACCCCCTCCCAAAAATCAATCCGCCATTGAAAACCCTATGAACAGCAGAGAAGCACTGATAGTAGTGTTTCGCCTGTTGTAGGCAGGGTCACTATGAGTTGGATACCGACTTGACAGCACCTAACAACAACAACAACAGGCTAAAAGGGTAGAATCATATGATTATTTCAACAGAAATGAAAAGAAGTATTTAATAAAATCCAACCTCAATTCAAAGCTGAAAAAAAAAATCCTTTGCAAATTAGTGAAAGAATTTTCTTAGCCTCCATATAAAGAACCTTCCAGAAAGCATCATTATTCAAGGGGGAAAGGTTGGAACCCCATCCCCCAGCTCAAAAAAACAAAAACCCAAACCCAAACAAGTGTCTTTTAAACTTGACAAGATGAATCTAGAACACATTTCTGGGCTGGAGGTGCAAGGTCCTACGTCCGATCACCAGTAGCCCTTCCCCCACAAAATTAACAAACAAAAATAAATAAAATACACTTCGGAAGAATGAAGACTAAAGATAGTGAAAACCTCCTGAAAAAGGACGAGGTGAAGGCACTTGCTTTACCACTGACTGTTCCTTTCCTTCTTTATAATTTCTTCCCAGGGGCTGAGCCAGGGCCTCCTGTGTCTTGCAAGAGCTCTACCACGGAGCGGCAGCCCTAGCCCATGTTTGACTTTTGCTATTGAGGCAGGGTCTTGCTGGGTTACACAGGCTGCCTCCCACTTGGAACTTGCAGTGCTCTGCCCCGCCCCCTGAGTGGCTGGGATTACACACTTGCCTGGCCCTGCCTGGCTGTTTATTCACTTACTCATTCCTCGCAGTCCTGAGGGACGAACTCATCACTACACTTCCAGCCCCTTTATGATGAATTATTACAAAGTTCAAATACATTAAGTGGGGTGTTTGCTCAGACACAAGGGAGCAGGAGCAGACGAGAGCTGGAAGCCGGGCGGCACCCACGTGAGACCTCACCTGGCCAGGCTGCGGCTGCAGACTCCCCAGGAAGAGATGGGGTGCCTGCCGCACAAGCCGCCAGGCCTCCTTCCCACTGAGCACAGGGACCAGCGCCAGCTGGGTTAGGGTTAAAGTCCCAAGTACAGAAGGCAATTTAGCATGATGTTGGGCAGGGAAGTTCTTGTATGAGGCACCAAAGGTGCAGACGGTACTGAAAAAGACATAAGCCTACATCTAAGGGCAAGCATGGTGACACATGCCTGCAATCCTAGTGCTCAGGAGGCTGAGGCAAGAGGATCTGGAGTTGGAGACCCTGCCTCAGAAACAAAAGCTACAGCCATTAAGATTAAGAACTTTGTGTTCTTCAAAAAAACACGCCACAAGCTGGGCGCGGTGGCACCTGTAACCCCAGAGACTCCGAAGGCAGAGCTAGGGGGGTCGTGAGTTTGAGGCCAGAGGCAGCTCGTGTAGCTCGGTGAGACCTGGACTCAAAAGGAAAAATAAATAAATGGGCTGAGGGAGCAACTTGCAAAGTGTATGCAAGGCCCTTGGGTTCAACCCTAAAGTACTGCAAAAAGACCCCAAACAACAGCAGAAAGAAAGCCACGAAGCTAAAAGATAAGCCACAAACGAGGGAGACGCACGCTTGCTGACGAGATGTCAACAGCAGGGTCCTTCGCATCGACTCGCGTGTTCCCATTCATGCCTCATTTTAAAATTTCCCGAGCCAGTACGGACAACAAAGAAGGACCCAGCAGGAAAACGGCCGCCCTCAGCAGAAGGGCGAGTGCCAAGGGCTGGTAACACGGAAGCGCCTGCCGCACCTTCAACAGAGGAACAACAACGTGAAGGGAACGGCGTGAAGCAACTTTTCATGCTGCCTGTGTCACAAGGAAGGACATCCGAGCATTCCCAGGGCCCCAGAGAAGCCCGGTGCCCTGGCTGCAAGCTGGCCAAGTGGCCTGACGAGTGGCTTCCGTGGCCTGACAGAGCTGGGCTCTGGCGCTCTGAGCACCACGTGACCTGCTCCAGGGCCCAGCCGCCCCATGCAGCGCATCCCACAGGCTGAGGCCACTGCCCCACGCTGACAACGGAGGGAGGCCCTGCCCGCTCCCGCAGTGCACGGCGTGGGGGGGGGGCCAGCCTGGCAGGAGGCCTGGCACAGGGACCGGGTGAGTCTGAATGGCACACTCCTCCTTAGCCAAGAATGGGTTGACGGTCTCCACTGGCCTGTCCACAGAAGCCCCAGGGCCACACCGCCTGGTGCCTGACGCTAGTGCTCTGCCTGGGGCCAGGCTCAGGCCGGTCCAGCACTACCTCCCCCAGATGGCCTGTTGGCAGCCCCTGTTCCTAGGGGACTCAGCTCCTTCCTGCCACCTGAAATTGGAGCTGCCCCACGCTGTGGAAGATGTTCTGCGTGCCACTCGCCCCCACTCTGGAGTGTGCCCCACCCATTCTTGCTGGCCCTCCCTTGTCCACTCTGTCTCTCACCCTGAAATGGGTGCCTAAGTGCCATGCAGCATGGATGAAAAGCTGGGAAAACTCATGTGGGACTGGGGGGTGGGCAGCTGTTGGCCCTTGTCTCGAGGCTGCCAGCCAGCTATGGGTACAGAGGCTGGGAACAGGAGAGGAGATTGGGACTCCCTGTGGGAATTTTGGCCATTTTTGGTAATTCTAAAATGATTCCATAGTAAAAAGGTTATGAAACACAATAAATGACCTTGGGCTGGACATAAAGCACTCTTTCAGGAGCACAGGGGCTGGGGCCAAGGCCGGCAGGAGAGAGGCTCCCTGTGAGTGAGCTGGATGTGGGCCAAGTCAGCCAGGACCGTGAGGAGGTGGCTGACGGGCCGCTGTGTGGGGGGACAACAAAGCAAAAAGGGGGTTCTAAGAACCAAGCCCGGCAAGAGTCCAAGGCTGTGCCAAGGGGAGGTCCCAGGGGTAGCAAGGTCAACAGCCTGGAGCGGGTGGCGGAGTTGCTGCCAGGACCTGCCAGCCAGGGGAGTCAGGGGCAGCGGCCAGGGGCAGGGAGCGGCAGCGAGGACAGGGGGTGGTCCTGTCCCTGCTGCGCACCAGGACACCCCTGACAGCCCAAGCTAGTGAGGGGTACTGCGGCCCAGTGGGAGCAGCAGCAGATGGGCCTGCCTGGAGGTGCCTTCGGGCTCCACGGTGAGTGTGCAGAGGGGCCTGAGAGGGCCTGGTGGGGTGGGAGGCCACACACGGGGCGGGGGAGAGGGGCCTAGCGGGGAAGGTAGGGCTGGGGGCCTCAAGGCCAGAAAACGAAACCCGCGGACCCCAGAGCAAATGCCCTTTGAGCTTCAGGCAGGAAGAGGGAGGGGCCGAGGAGAAACCCCAACATGAGGAAGGAGGCAACAGAGGTCAACGAAAAGGAGGGGGGGTCCATGACAATGGCGCAGGCCACGCCAAAGGCGAGGCAGGAGACAGGCACCAGGGCTGTCAATGAGGAGAACTGTCAGCGTCAGCTCGGGAGGGGAGGGGGAGCTGCAGGGTGGCTGAGGGCCACCCACACCTGTGCCCATGCTGACAGAGTGGATTACTCGCTCAGGACAAAGAAGCCAAGACCAGCAGAGAAAGAAACTGAGGGAGCCGGGCGCGGTGGCGCACGCCTGTAATCTCAGCAGCTCGGGAGGCGGAGGCAGGAGGATCGCAAGTTGGAGACCAGAGGCAGTCTGTGAAACTTAGCGAGACCCTGTCTCAAAAAGTAAAAAAAGTGGGCTGAGGTGCAGCTCAGTGGCCCAGCACTTGCAGAGCATGCAGGCGCGAGGCCCTGGGTTCAACCCCCAGTACCACAAATAAATAAATAAATAAATAAATAAAGTGGGCTGAGAGTGCAGCTCAGTGGCCCAGCACTTGCAGAGCATGCAGGCGCAAGGCCCTGGGTTCAACCCCCAGTACCACAAATAAATAAATAAATAAATAAATAAATAAATAAATAAATAAAGTGGGCTGAGAGTGCAGCTCAGTGGCCCAGCACTTGCAGAGCATGCAGGCGCAAGGCCCTGGGTTCAACCCCCAGTACCACACACACACAAAAAAAAAAGAAACCGAGGGGACTTCCAGTGATGGGAAGCTGGACAGCCGCACTGTCCCTGTCTCTGTTGAGCACCGCTACAGCACACGGCATCTGACTCCGGGCAGGACAGAGAGGGTAGCCCACCAGGGGCCAGCAACACTGGTGGCGCCCTGGTTTCTTCTGCCTGGAGCTGAGGAGCTGGCCACGGCTGCTGCACACCAACTGCGTGCCTCGGGGAACCTGGCTCTACCCCACCTGGGCAGCAAGGACCTGACCCTGGTCAGGTGGTCGGGAGGCACTCCCCGCTTCAGGAGCAGCGAGGAGACCCCACCACAGGGTCAGCAGAAGGCAGGCGCGAGGCGGCAGTTTCCCCCCAACATGGCAGCGATGGGGCTGCAGCCCCACAGTAACAGCACAGTGTCCGGGTCTAAACAGAAAGCGGTGTATCATGCCCAGAACAGGGAGCCACTCGGTTGGGCGAAGGGGTGGCCGACGTGCAGAGGGCGAGGTGCCAGGGGACAGAGCTGCCTGACAGGGCTGGTTTGTTTTGTGGTAATTAGGGGTTGAACTCAGGGCCTCAAACATGCTTTGTAAGTGCTCTACCACTGGGCTGCACCCCCAGAGCGTGTTCTTTTAGTTTTTTAGGTTTTTTTTTTTTTTTTTTTTTTAGAACAGGGGCATTTTTTGAGACAAGGTCTTGCTGTGTAGCCCAGGCTGTCCTAGAACTACCTATGTAGACCAGGTTGGCCTTGAACGCATATCAATCCTCCCGCCTCAATCTCCCCAGTGCTGGGATTACAGGAGTGCACCACCATGCTTGGCTTTTTTTTTTTTTTTTTTTTTAAATCTTGAAACAGGGTTTCACTAAGTTAACAAGGCTCAAACTCATGACCCTACTGCCTCAAGTCACTGGGATTATAGGTGTGCACCACTCTACCCAGCCCTGGCAAAGGTTTTAAAGCAGCATCAAAAATGTGCATTGACAAGCAAGTGTAAACGTGCCTGAAGCAAATGAAACATAGAAAGTATCAACAAAGCACAATAAGAAAAGTCGAACCAAATGGCATTTGCAATTTTTTGGGTGGTCCTGGAGGAGCTGAAGCCAGGGCCTTTCATATAACTTGCAAGCACTCCATCACTGAGCTGCACTCCCAGCCCATGTTTTATTTATTTTTTTTTAAATCTTGAGCTGGGTCTTGCTAAGTCTTGTAGGCTGCCTCTGGCCTCAAACTAATGATCCTCCTGCCTCTGCCTCCTGAGTCACTGGGGTTACAAGTGTGCGCCATGGCGCCTGGTGCAAATGGGAATTTTAGAATTGAAAAGTTTAATAACTAGAAAAAAAAAAAAAAAACCTCAGTGTAAGGATTCAGCAGTAGGATAAAGGGGACAAAAAGCTGGAAAGGAAATTAACTATCCTGAGCTACAGAGATAAAATCAGACCTAAAAAGCAAGCAGAGCCATATGTGGAAGCTGAATCTTACTTAAGTAAAATCCTACACATAAGTTGATATGTAAAAATGCACAAACTAAGCATGATGGCACATGCCTGTAATCCCAGCAACTAGGGAGGCAGAGGCAGGAGGATCGCAAGTTTGAGACCAGAGGCAATCTGTGTAATTTAGTGAGACCCTGTCTAAAAAAAAGGGCTGGTGGTGCAGGTCAGTGGTACAGCACTTGCAAAGCATGCAAGTATGGGGCCCTGGGTTCAACCTCCCATACCACAAAAAAAAAAAAGCACTTTTAAACTTAGTGAAGAAGGGACAATACACAATATAATGAGTAGAAAGAGGCAGGGAACTAGCAGAAGGAAGCAAAGCTTGTGGAAGGTGGGATGGGGAGGAGGGTCAATGTAGAGGGACAAAGGGCGGGAGGATGATCTCAGTGTAAACAGCACAACTTCACGAGTGCATTGGAAAAATAGGGGAACAGAACCCAGATATGCATTGGAATTTCACTACATATTAGTCATAATGCTCCATAAACCTTGTGAGTTGATGAAAGTGTAACCAAAAATGATATGACAGTTGCACAATGGAAAAAGCCAATGCTGGATTACTCTGTACCCCACTATCCCTTACCAACAAAGGGAGGAAAAAAAGCAAGCAGAGCCTCCGAAGACGGGGCCACCGCAAAAGACCTAGCGTTCACGCGACTGAGGATTCAGAAGACAGCAACTCCAGGAAATACTGAAAACTTCCCTTATCTGACAGAGACTCAAGGAGCCGAGTGAAGCCCAGGCAGGACATAAAGAAACCCACTCAGAATGCATCGCAGTCAAACTGATAAACGTTAAAGACAAGGGAACCATCCTCAAAGCAACCAGAGGGAATGACATTTTTCCACAGGGGAAAATCTCAAATGACAGTGAACTTGTTATTAGACACCAAGGAGGACAAAAGAAGTAGAATAACATTCTCAAGCTAAAAAGACTTGACAAGGCAGAATTGTATACTCAGAGAGACACCCTTCAGAGGTGAGGTAGAAATCAAGACTTCCTCAGATCAAGAAAAACTAAGAATTTGTTACCACCTGCTGTGACAAGTAAAGAGCCAGGTCTGGCGACACATGCCTGTAGTTCTAGCTACTCAGGAGGCTGAGGCAGGAGGATCACTTGAGCCCAGAAGTTTGAAGCTAGCCTGGGCAACACAGAGAGACCCTGTCTTAAAGGAAAAAAAAAAAAAAAAAAAAAAAAAAGAAGGAATCCCCCTTCTAAACAGAAAGGGCCTGTAGCGGTAGCCCTGTGGCATCTGATCCCGTCAGATCTCAGAAGCTAAGCAGGGTCGGGCCTGGTTAGTACCTGGATGGGAGACCGCCTGGGAACACAAGAAGCTGTAGTCTTGGGAGATGGACCTGGCAAGCCCCTCCCAAAAATCAATCTGACATTGAAAACCCTATGAACAGCAGAGAAGCACTGACAATCGTGTTTCCCCTGTTGTACAGAGGGTCGCTATGAGTCGGATACCCACTCGATGGCACCTAACAACAACAACAACAACAAACAGAAAGGAGACAATAGAAAAAAGAAAAAAGAAAAACCAGTACTTAACAAGAGAAAGGTATTAAGAAGAGGATAACCAAAAATATGGCTGTATGTGGTGGCACATGCCAATAATCCCAGCACTCAGCAGGCTAAGGCAGGAGAAACCTGAGCTCGAGGGCAGCCTGGGCTACATAGTGAGCCCCTATCAAAACAAACAAACAAACAAACTAACTCCCCAAATGGATAGACACACTGGACTTTCATCTCTTCTTGAGTTTCCTAAATTATGTTTGATGTTTGAAATGAAAACTACAGCCATGTCTAACATGTTCTAAATGTATGTGGAGAAAAATACTTATGACAAATGCAGATGGAGGAAGGCGAAGGAGCACAGAGTATATCAGCTTCCTACACTTCGTTCAGATTGGTAAAATGCCGATACCAGTAGACATCGATACGCTATGAATATATAATGTAATACCTAAGGGGACCATAGAGGGCTGGGATTTAGCTTAGTTGGTAGAGCGCCGCTCTGCAGTCTGAGGTCTTGAGTTCGATTCCCAGCACCGCAAAAATGGGAGAAGGACGTGGCAACCCACTCCCAAGGCAATCCCGAAACAATCTGCAATTGAAAACCCTATGAGGGTCGCTGTGAGTCAGACACGACTCGACGGCACCTAACAAGATGACCATTAAGAAAACTATAGAAAAATAGACACTAAAAAATTATAGATACCAGGGTGTGGTAATGTAGTGACTGTAATCCCAGCAACTCGGGAGGCTGGGCCTCAAGAGTTGCACAGCCTATGCAATTTAGTGAAACCCTGCCTCAAAATCAATCAATCAATAAATAAATAAATAAATTTTAAAAGGGAAAAGGGACGGGCAGTGCAACTCAGTGGTAAAGTACTGACTTGCCTAGCATGCACGAGGCCCTGGGTTCAAACTCTCAGTACCATACACATGCACACAAAAATTACAGATAAATCAATGCCTGGTGCAGTTGCACAGGCTTGTAATCCCAGCAGCTCAAGAGGCGGAGGTGGGAGGACCGCAAGTTTGAGACCAGAGGCAGTCTGCATAACTTAGCGAGACCCTGTCTCAAAAAGTAAAGAAAATGGGTTGGGGGTGCAGCTCAGTGGTCCAGCACTTGCAAAGCATGCAGGTGCAAGGCCGTGGGTTCAACCCCCAGGACAGCAGAAAAACAAAAACAAAAAACAAACAAACAAAAAAGACAGTCACTCTAAACATAATGCATTGGTAAACTGAAAATAATAAGATGAAGAAAAGATGTATCACTTAAAGCTGATTCAAAGAAAACAGGAATGGCTATAACCCAATCTGATAAAGAAGACTTCAGAGAAAAAGTTAGCAGAGACAGAAAACATTATACAATGATAAAAGGTTAATCTATCAAGACGACATAAAAATTCTAAATGTATATGCACCAAAGGAGCTATGAAGTATGTGAAGTAAAAGCCGATAGTCATGAAAGAAGAAATAGAAGCCAGGTGCGGTGGTGCACATTTGTAATCCCAGCGACTAGGGAGGTGGAGGCAGGAGGATCACAAGTTCAAGGCCAGAGGCAGCCTGCATAATTTAGCAAAATCCTGACTCAAGACAAAAAAAAAAAAAATCAAAGGGGCTGGGGGTGAAGCTCAGTGGTAGAACGCTTGCAAAGTGTGTGTGAGGGTACAAGTGTGTGTGAGGGTACAGGCTCAGCCCCACAGTACTGCAGAAAGAAAGAAAAAAGAATCCACAGAAATTTTTAGAGCTAATAAATGAATTCAAGTCGTGCGGAGGATATGGCAAAAGTGAAGCCCTTATTTACTGCTATGGGAATGTGAAATGGTCCAGCCACTGTGGAACACAGCTTGGCATTTCCTCAAAAGGTAAATACAGGATCACCATACAATCCACAATTCCACTCCTGGGTATATAACTGAAGGAAGTAAAGGAGATACCTGTGCATCAACGTTCATCACAGCACTATTTATAGCAGCCAAAAGGTGAAAGCGACCCACGCTTCTGTGAGCAGATGCATGGATGAACGGAATGTGAGCATGCATGTGGCGGAGTATTATCCAGCTGCAAAGAGAGAGGTCCTGAGCCAGGCGGCACATGCCTGTAACCCCAGGTTCTCAGGAGGCTGAGGCAGGAGGATCATCTGTTCAAAACCGCAGGCAGCCTACACAACTTAACAGAGACCCTGCCTCAAAACAAAAAGGGGGTTGGGGTGCAGCTCAGTGGAGGAGCACCTGAGTGGCATGCATGAGGCCCTGGGTTCAGCCCCTCAGTACTAAAAAAAAAAAAACAAGAATGAAGTTGTGACACAGACTCGACATGGGTGAGCCTTGAGAACACTGTGCCAAGAGACAGAAGCCAGACATAAAGGACAATCGGACTCCCTCTCTGTGAAACGTAGGGAACAGGCCACGGGGTGGTGGGTAGGGAGGAGAGGAAAGGAGAGCTGCCGCCTGATGTGTTTACACACTTTCTGTTTTCGGGGGTGCAGAATGTTTTGGAAATACTTGACAGTGTTAACGGCTGCATGATATTGTGAATGTAATGAATGTCCCTGAGCCGTTCCCTTAAGAACAGTTAAGATGACAAATTTTGTCACATAGATCACACCACTAACCATTTTCACAGTGCTGGGGTTTGAACCCAGGGCCTTGCATAAGCCAGGCAGGTGCTAGCACTGAGCTACATCCCTAGCCCTGTACCCCCATTTTAAAAATTAATCGTGTAGGGGCTGGGGGTGCAGCTCTGCGGCAGAGCGCTCACCTAGCACTTGCAAAGTCCTGGGCTCGATCCCCAGCACTGCAAACAAACACACACACAAACAGACAAACATGTCCTGCACCAAAAACTGGGTGCAGCGTCTGACATGTGAACTGTCTCAATAAAGCGGCTCACTGCTCTTTCTAAGGGCCAGCACGAGCAGCAGGAGAAGGGGACAGGGCAGCACGGTGTGGGAGAATCACCAAGTGACCCTCACACGGCATGCACACGGGCGCAGCACCCCTTGCCGGGCTCGCAGGCCGCACACTCCTTGCCCCACCTTTACCCTTGCGCCCCACGCGGCAGCGCCATCACGCCAATCTTAACGAGGAAACATCCCTGCAGCGGCGGGACTTGTGCAGGGTCAGGGCTTCAGGAGGCAGGAAAGGCTGGAGGAGGGTCCAACCCCCAGCCATGGCCACCGTGCTGTGGCCAGCAGAGCCAGCAGTGGTTGATGTGGCAGCTCTCTGTGACCATAGAGGGGACAGGCCCTTCAACAGACAGACGGGTGGCATGACCTCGGGGAGAATGAAAGCACAACAGAGTCAGGACTGTGGCCGAGGAAAGACCCCCGCTAGCCCGGGAGCACCAGCAGGGGCTGCTGGGAGCCTGGGGCACTGCTGCAGCCAAGAGGGCAGGCAGGGGTTGGAGCAGCTCCAGGAGCTGAAACCTGAGGCCAGGCTGCAGGAGGCCTGAGCGAGGCCGGGGCCGCACAGCAGGCTTCACCACGGGGAGAGGAGGTGAGCGGGACAGTACACATCGCAAAGGCGCACGTGCGCGGAGCACAAGTCCCCAGCACCGCGCAGCCGCGCCGTCTACACGGTGCAGAGCCGGGAGGAGACGGGCAGAGGCTGAGCTGGCAGCCATCCACCCGGTGGTCACGGCAAGCTGAGGTGAGCACCAGAAGCGGAAGGAGAACAGCGCCACAGCCGCCGCTTCCTGCTCCAACTACAAGGGCAGGACGAGGGCAGGACCAGTCAGAGAGGCATCCGCAAGGCCACCACCTGCAGCCACCCATCCGCCCTCGAGTCCAGGAGGGCTGGGACAGCTGGCGTGGGGCCTGCGGCAGCGCCTGTGGCCCCCGGGAAGGGAAGGGGCAGAGATTTACTCCCGGCCTAAATTATTCAGCCGAGGGGGGAACGCCTCTTTAACAAGCCGTGGCTTTATGAAGCAAGGTTAACAATTTCACTTGATTCAGTGGAATATTATAAACTCTCCGGGGCCCATTTGAGGACTTCTACTCCAGGCACAAGGTGACGACTCAGCACTTTTTATATTATTTAGAGAATAAAATTAACCCTCGCAGGCCCAGGCTGCTGCCGCCCCTGCCGCCGGATCTGGCCTGCTCAGCGCTTTCCCCATATATAATTACAAGCCGCCATCCATCACGTGGCGGCCAGGCAGCACTGACACGCGGAAAGGCATGCGGTAAGCACTTCCACTAACAGAAGCAGGGCTTGAATGCCGCTTGGATATTTCCATTTAAACTGGAATATCCTACAGCAACCATCCGCAGCCTACGTGGGGTCCTCCTCACACCTGGGCCAGGGCCACGAGCTGCCCCAGCCAGGTCCCACCTCCCCGGAAGGGGTCCCCTGCCAGGGCCCCTGCGCCCTCCAGGGTGACCGCCAGCTCCTGCCTGGCTCCATGTTGCCAACGCAGTGCAGCAGCCAGAGGCCGCTATGTCCCCCCACTCCCCAAGGAGTGTCGGGCCACCTCAGTGGGTGGGCAGGATGACAGGCAGGAAGGATGGAAGGGCTCAGCCAATGGCAGAGGGCTGTGCCCAGGTGGGCGGGCCATCCTCTGCTGCGCTTCTGTGCGGTCCCTAGGGTGTGAAGCCAGTGAGGGAACGCTAGCCTGCCCCTGGGCCTTCACAGTTCTGGGGTAAGGAAGCTAGGCCCACACTGACACAGCCCCCTGGGCCTGGTGACCCCGACTTCGTTGGGGCCCTCCTCCCAGTGTGTGTCTGTGTGCCCGAGGCAAGGCCAATACTGACAAGGTTGTGGAGACAGAAGAGCAGCAGCAGGCCTTGCCATGAGCCCCTGAGCTATGTGTCATGGCTCCTTCCAGGGCGCCAGGGACTCAGGAACCCTCTGTGGGGTCCCCAGCCCTGGCTCAACCACACCCCTGGCTGGAGGCCCCAGTGTGAGGGACACAGGCATTGGAGGCTGGTGGAAGGGAGTCCCGCTGGGCCGGCCCTCACACAGGCAGGTGGTCGTCAGCAGGGAGGCCGGCCTGCTCCCCTGGGAGACTGGTCAGTCACTGGCGAGAACTGGGGTGGCCCTCTGGCCCCGTCTCCTGACCCCCACCCACCCTGGGAGCGTCTAACAGGCTCCAGCCCTGGCTCACCCCAGCCTCACCAGCCAGCCCTTCCACCCCAGGTGAGAAGGGAGTATGCTGCCAGGCACCCCCTCCCCGCCCTGCCGAACCCCCAAACTGACATTGCTTTCATCCCTCTGCCTCCCCGATCCCCCAGCAGTCTCATGGGGGCTTTGCCGGCCTCAGGAGTAAGCCTCTTAAGCCAAGCGTGGTGGCGCATGCCTATAATCCCTGTAATCCCAGCAGCTCGGGGAGGCGGAGGCAGGAGGAGGCAGGAGGATCGCAAGTTCGAGACCAGAGGCAGTCTGCGTAATTTAGCGAGACCCTGTCTCAAAAAGTAAAAAAATGGGCTGGGGGTGCAGCTCAGTGGTCCAGCACTTGCAGAGCATGCAAGCACAAGGCCCTGGGTTCAACCCCCAGTAATGGAAAAAAAAAAAAAAAAAGTCAACCTCCTGATGCCCCAAAGGAAGCCCTGGGGCCGCTTTGTTCCAATTCACCTTGCACTGGCCCTGTGTGACCCTGGGCACGGTCACCCATGAGGTAGACACCACAACTGGCCACCTCAGGGTTGTGGAACAGCCACAGGAGCCACCACAGAAAGGGCTGAGAAGTACTCAAGAGGACACCTTGGCCAGGTGTGGTGGCGCTCGCCTGTGATCCCAAGGACTCGGGAGGCTGAGGCAGGAAGATCCCAGGGTCAAGGCTGGAGGCAGCCTGCACAATGTAGCAAATCCCTGACTTAAGATAAGAAATAAAAATGAGCTGGGGGTGCAGCTCAGTGGCAGAGCACTCGCAAAGTATGTGTAGGGCCCTGGGTTCGGCCCACGAGCACTGAAGAAAAAAGAAAAGAAAGGGCCTCCTGCATGCAACCGCGACCCGCTCACCTTCGCGCCCAGCGGGCAGTAGCCTTTGAGGAAGTCACTGCAGACCTCGGCCTTGCGGGACACGTACACGTGGCTGTAGGGGCAGCTGCTGTTGCTGCAGATCCCCTTCAGGAAGTAGGAGCACACGGGCATCTGGGGAGGGAGACAGGCCGGGGGCTGAGACCCTCGCCCCAGGCCTCCTGAAGGAGAAACAGATACAGGGAGCCGAGGGCCACCTCCCCACATGACCCGGGACAGCTGCCCTTACTCGGCCCAGATGGGACATCGAGCGGAGCGGCCTGCAGCAGCGACTGGGGCCCAGGTGTGTGGTCCCCAGCCCCTCGCTGCCCTGAGTCCCCGCAGTACCCAGGGCTGAGAAGTGGGACGAGACAGCCAGGAACCCACCCTGGGCTGCCCTGAGGGGCCGTGGGGCCACCATCTAGGTGGGACAGCCTGGGGGCTGAATAACCAGCTCAGGACTCTCCGGGCACCTGACAGGCCTGCAGCAGGCTGGGTCTGGCACTGACTGCAGGTGGCACTGGGTGCTGGCCTACTGGCAAGAGGGCAGCCTGGATCCACCCAGTCTGGTGTGGGCAGAAGGGCCTGGGAAGGCTGTGGAGCCCAGCATCCAGGTGCCTCCTCCTCCTCCCCAAGCACAGGGCCGCAGCCCCGGGGAGCGCTGCCTGTGGCTGCTACCTGTGAGCCACCTTCTGGGCTAGAAGAGGGGGAAATGAACCCCACCCTCCCAGATGGGTTACGGACGTGGGGCGCCCCGGGGGAGGAAGAGGGGTTCTGAATGTTCCAGGTGATCCCTCTCCTTGTCCCTCTCGCAGGACGTATACCCACCCCTTCCTGGGCTGGCTGTGGGGACACGGGGCTGCGTCACCGTCCTGGCTCAGCCCCACAGGCCTCCCTTTGCTGCTGCATCCTGGCTTGGCCCCCAGGAGTCACTTCTGCCTCACGGCACTTCCCAGCCCAATGACAGCTGCTCAGCACGGGGGCGGGGCCCCCCTGTCTCAGGTACCCAGGGTCCACTTTTCTGGGGAGAGCCCACGGGGGAGGATAAAGGCAGGGACCTGACTGAGGCTGAGGAGGGAGGAAGAGGCTGGGCAGCGGCCCTGGAGCTAAGAGAGGAGGAGGGAGAAATCAAAGAAACAAAGGGTGATTTACGGAGCCAGAGTGTATTTTTAATTGTCTTTTAACTGCAGCCGCAGAGGGGAGAGGGGCTGGGGCCCCCGTTTGGGGCTGGCAGTGGAACGGCTGTAGACAATTCCCTTAATGTGGTTTTTGATATAGAGCCCAAATTAGCTCTAATAAAAAGGGATAATAAAGCCAACTCTTGCACCAAACGGAGCTCCTGCTGGCTGTCAGAGCGGGGCCGTTACCAAGAGGAAACTGCGTTCTCATTTCAATTAACCGTGTTTGCACCCCACCACGTCCACACAAATAACAATAACATTAATTCAGGGCGCTGGTGCGGCCCACACATTAGACAGCTTGGAGTGCGTGCTGGCTTTGGAGTTGGCGCTTAATGAACCCGAAACTCGACGTGAATTTCCAAATTGCTCACGACAGAGTTTCGAAGCTCGATTAGGGAGAAAAATGCTGATTCTCCCTGAGCTCCTCAAGGGGAAAAGCTGTCGGAGCAGCAGCCGGCCTCACCACTCTCCTCCCTCATGCTGCAGCCCGGCACCCGGCCCTCCCCGTACCCCCGGCCAGGCCGCCTTCTCAGAGGCCACCGGGTCCCTGGCCAGTCCTGAGCCTGGCTGCAGTGCTGTCGGTCCTTCGGGGCACAGACCCCCCTGGGCTCAGACTGAGGCCTCGGACTTGTGCCTAGCACACCTGGGCCACTGTGGCCTTTGGCTGCCCTGCTGCGGTTCTCCTGGTGCCCTCTGCTCCACCCCGGGCAGCCCCCGGCCTCCAGCAGAGCTCTCAGGGTGCCCGGCCCAGCCCCGGCCCTGAGGAGGCAGCTGAGGCCTCGGTCTTCACCACAGGGGCATCTGCGGGGCCACCGTCCCCTGAGCATGGGGTGGGATGGGGAGGGGCCTGGCCTCACTGGGTGCTGGGGAACAGAGAGGGGAGACCCCTCTGTGAGGTGTGCAGGGACCCCAGGCTGGGGTAAGAGGCGGCCACACACAGCTTGGCCATAGGGATGTGGGGCGAGCCTCACGTGCACCCGGCCCCAGTGGACACGGATGTGCTGAGATCATCCCATCAGGCCTGTGGACACTGGGCCGTCTTGAGCCCAGGAAAGCTGTGCAGCCCCGCCTGGGGAGTGGGCCGGCGGCCAGCAGGCGGCACCCACCTTCTCCTTGGACACGTGGTGAGAGAACGGGCAGGTCCCATCTGTCTTCTTGCACGTGCCTCGGAGGAACCTGTGGCGCAGACGGGAGGGTTGGAGGGCTGGCGGGGCGGCGGGGGCAGGGGCTGGACAGAGCCCCGGGGCTGCGCGGACGCGGGCGGGCACCTGGTGCACACGGCCACCTTCTCGGGGTCGTGGATGTAGGGGCAGCGCTGGCCGCGGTTACACCTGCCGAAGCGGTTGTAGTACATGCAGTACTCCCTCCTCTTCTCCTTCCTCTGCCGCGCCTGCCGGATGATGGCCAGGCTGCGCTGCACCGCCCGGCTGTGCACAGGGAGAGGTCCGTGAGCCCCGGCGGAGCAGGGCGCCCTACCTGCTCAGCCCCCAGGGACTCACCTGGCCAGGGAACGACTGCAGCTGCTGCCAGGGTCCAGTCGGCCTGTGGGGGAAAGACACGGGGTCCCACCAGGCCACAGCCCCGGGCTCTGGCCTGGCCTGACCCCTTTTCCGGCTGACCCAGCGGCTCAGACACGGAAGCCTCCTCTAAGACACCCCTGAAGACCCTCCTTCTGGGGTGTGGGGCACCCTGGACCCCATGCCAGGCTCTGCCTGATGTTGGGGCCAGGCAGGTTTGCAGAGGGAGCATGCCAGGCGGCCCCCTGTGGAGAGGCAGGCTGCTCAGGGACTGAGAGTGAAGCAGCCTGCTGGCAGGCTGGACACCCCCACTGCTTCCCACTCCCCCTCAAGTGCCCACGCGGGCTGCCAGGTGGCTGGTGAGGCAGGGCCGTGGGCCGAGGCAGTGACCAGCCCGTGGACATCTCTCCAGGCTCTGTCCTTGGCCTGGCCACCATGCAGGCTGCAGGGCAAATGCTACAGATGCCAGCAGTGGCGCCTGCCTGCCAGAGCCCAGGAGGAAACCCGAGATGCTCAGACCTGGCTGTGTGGGAGGAAGAAGGGTCCGTACATTTTTAAAGGATTGTGAAACAGAGTCAAAAGAAAACTGCAACAGAGCGGGATGGTGGATGCAAAGCCCCCAACACTGGAGGCGGCCGGGGGTGGTGCCTCACGCACAGGGTCTGGCTCCAGGCCCTAACTGGTGCTCCTGACTTGAGATTTTGGAGGCGCCTTATCAGGCGGCCTTCAAAACGCCCCGCGTGAAGACCAACCCAGCTTCCTCAAGGCACTAGGGCGGTGTGAAGAAGCCAGTCCTGACAGAAGGGGGCTCCCTGAGGGCCCGGGGGGCCAGTGGGGAGGTGGGGCATTACAAGGAGGCCCGGGCTCATCACGTGGCCCACAGGCCAGCCCCGGGGTCACAGGGCGGGCAGGGCTGGGCAGGCAGGGCCTGCTCAGGATGGCTTCCCTGGGTTCCTCAAATATGCACATGACCCTTCCCGGGCCAGATCCGATTTCCTGCAAGGCAGCTGCTGAAATGGATACGGCGCGAAGAGGCAGAAGTGACATCACCCAGAAATTCTGAGGCCCTGAGGTGATGGCAAAGCCATCCAGGTTTTAAAAAGGGGCATTCTGAAGTGCCTGGCCCCACTGAGCCACCTGCGCACCCGCACAGCCTGGGGCCCCGCTCCTGAGGAGCCCTCCGCCCTCTCTCTCCAGGGCCTGTGTGGACCCCAATGCCCTCACGCCCCACAGGCTGGCACCTCAGACCCTCCTCCCCTGCTTCCCTGGCAGGGGCAGGTGGTGTGCTGCCCCCTGAACCTCAGGGACCTGGGCCCAGCACAGGACCACGCCCACTAGGGGGAGCCTGCCTGCTGCTGGGGCCCCACAGGCCACCCCCTGCGTAAGCAAGGGCTGCAGTGCCACAGGCCTTTGTGGCCAGTGGCTGCCCCACTCTCTATCTCAGTGTTCTTGGGTTCACAAGGGGGGTCTCCAGGGTGGGGCTGGTGTTCCGCTGCAGGGAGGGAGTGGGGGGGCATTGAGGGCACAGGGGGCATGGGGGGAAAGGGCGGCGAGAACAAAAGAAGAACGAGGGTCTCAGGGTGTAGGAGGACAAGGCAAGGCCCGGCGTGGCCTCTTCCCAGCTAGGGCCACCTGTCTATGGGGCAGCAGCTGAGCCCTGCCCAGGTGGCACAGACACGCCCTTGCACCTGCCAACCCTCGCAGCAAGTGACGTGCAACGTGATAGGCAGTCAGTGAGCGCGGGTTCCTGGGCTGTCACCCAGGCTGCTGGTGACACTGGCGCAATCTGCTCCCGGCCAGGGACACACGGGTGTCATGTGCTGCCTGTCAGGACCTGGGGGTGGGGGGCGGGGTCTCCTCTTTCCACTTTCTGCTTTAGAAAGTGCCAGGGCGGGGCTCACGGTGGGAGCCTTGACAAGAACAGGAGGCACCTTTGCAGCTGCTGCACGGTGTTGAGGATGCACATGAAGTTTGCAGCTTGAAGAGAGGCAGGTGGAGGCGCAAAAGCTCCGCTCAGCAGCCAGCCTGCGGCAGGGGACAGAAGGGGCTGCCTCTGCTGGGTCCCTCCAGCCCAGTCCCCTGCCCGGGGCTGTCAGTTCCCCAACAGCTGCCTGAAGGTCTGTGGGCAGACACCTCCTCTCCCTGACAAGTCAGAGCCTCCTCGGTGCCAGGCTCTCACTCTGGCCTGAGCCCACTGGGCGGCAGCCCAGGCGGGCTCAAACGCGCGATCCCAGCCGAGTCACGCAGAGCTCGCCTGCCTATTTCTGGGGCCCTCGTCTGCTCAGCTGGGAGCCTGCCCGAGAGCACTGGACAGACCCACACCCTTGGGAAGAGGACGAAGACAGCAGAGGGAGTCCCAGGGCCAAGTGGCAAGGCGTGTGGCCCAGCTTACGGGACGGCTGAGAGGGCCTCCCTCCCGTGACTGCGTGGCCTCCAGGGAGAAGCCAGGCACAGATGAGAAAAGGGGGCTCGGAACAAGCCAGAACCATCCCCGCAGCCTACACCTGGGCCCAGCTGCTCTGCCCCACTGCAAGAACTGTCGAGCTCTTGATGGCCGCAGCACAGGCTGGCCCACTGAGGACACAGGTCGCAGGCCAATGTACAGGAGGAGGGCTCGGGATGGGGACCTGGAAGGGCACGGCTTGGCTTCAGAGACTTGGGGGAGGCAGCTGGCTTGGAGAAGAGGGAGCCCTGCTCTCCCAGGGAGGCCTCTGCTTTCTTGCTGGAGTCAAAGTTTTGCTGACACCGGGGGCAGGAAATTTATTTCTTTAATTACACTTTGTCTAAGTGGGCCAGTAGTGGCAGCCCACGGCTGGGAGCAGTCCACCTTCCTCACGGCAGCCTCCCAGCACGGCCTCCCAGTGCCCACCAAGGCTGTTCAGCAGGACCCAGGCAGGCGCAGCCCTCCTGGGTGGCAGGCAAGGACATCCCCTGGGGTGGGGGTGGGCAGCCAGTGCCAAGGAGCCCCCTGGCTCTCGTCAGATGCCCCCGGGTGGCTGGGGCTGAACACAGGCAGGCAGGCTGAGGGGGCTGTCAGGGCGGGGATGTGCTGGCGCAGGGACCTAGGGAGACTGGGGCTGGCTCATGACCAGCTCCGGGGTGAGGGGAGGGTGGAACAGAAGCAGGGCCAGCAACCAAGGATGGCTGGGGTGGAAGTGGGGAGGCAGACCACAGAGCTCAGCACGGGGCCACAGGAGCAGAGGCAGCAACCCAGTGAGGAAGGACAGCCCCACCACCCTGCTGTGCTCCAACAGCCCCAGAGAAGCCGCCTGGCTCTGCCTTGACCCCAGGCCCCGCCATCTCCCAGGGGAGTGCCCCAAGCCTGTGAGGAGGCCAAGTGCAAACCCGCCCCCCTGCCAGGCCATGCCAGTGTCGGCGTCCCTTACCACCATCTCCCCTGGACACGGGGGATACGAGGAGCCAAGTGGCAAGTTCAGTCCCACAGCCCACCCAGCTCGGCACCCGTGGGTACCGCTCCCTGGCCACAGGGGGGCGGTGCCAGGTTCTGAAGACTGGCCTATGAGTGTCCAGAGGAGCCCGTGGGGCCGCACCAGCACGGGGCCATGCGTCCACTTCCTGAGTGGGTCAGGAGTGACCAGAATGGGCACCGCAGGGCAACGAGAGGGCCTATCCCCTCAGGGTGGGGTCAGAGGCGAGGCCATGCCATGAAATCACCGTGTGGACAGCAGGAGAAAGGGAGGCCCGTGGGTGTGGCAGAGCCAGGTTGAGAGCACGGGGCTACCTCGAGGGTCCTCAGCAAGTCCATCAAGCTTCCCACAGGGGCAACTCTTGGGCACCACGCCCCCAGGAAAGCGGCTGGAAGCCCCGGGTCACAGCCAGGCCGGGGCACAGAGGGCTCAGCTTCCAGGACGGGGTGCCCCTGCAGACCCGACCCTGGGCACCCCGTCCCCCAGCTCCTCTGGTGAGTGGGAGGGGCTGCTGGGTGCAGCTGGGCCTCCGCAATCCCATGATAATCTGTAATCACACCTTCCTCACTGACAGACAAGGAAGGGGGTAAAATTGGACTGGAACCGAAATATTTTTCTAGTTGATCTGTACAGTGAGCGCACCCAAAGCATTTCCCCCTCCTCGGCCTGCTCCCTGGGCTGCATGCGCCTGTGGCGGTGGCGGCGGCTGCCTCTGGACACAGTTGGTGAGGCATCACCAATGTGATTAGGGGTGCCGCGGCCTCAGGTGCTCGCTCGCCCAGGCGTGCTTACTGTACCTGGCTTATCCTTTGTCCAGGAGAAAAACACAGGCGCTCACGCACGGTCTTCCACGGAAATCAGGGGCTGCTCAGTCAAGCGAGGCAGGCGCCACTTGGGCCTTCCCAGGGGACGGCAGGGCCACGGGCCCCTCTCACCCTCCCTGCTCCAGCCACCCCACTAGTCCCTTCAGGGACAGCTACCAAGGCTCTGCGCGCACCCAGGAGTAAAATCAACTCCCAGGCTGGGACATGGCCCTCCGGAGACCACTCTCTTGGATTAGCTCCCTGGGAGGATTAGCCAGAGAGGCCGTGCCACGCTGCTCCCCAGCGCCCCTCACCTGTGCGGAGGACTGCTTTGCTGGCCCCATCCGCTGGCCGGCTGGAGGTCTTGGAGAGCTTGTTAGCTGACACCTTGTAGAGGACCCCTCCGATGCAGCGGTAGCCTTTGCTCCGCCATCGGGGGGAGCCGGACGGGGCTTTCCCACCCCCAGGGATGGCCGGACGAAGGCGGTTCAGCACCGGGGACCTGCAGAGACAGCGAAATGCCTGTGAGATGTGGCCCAGGGTGAGCTGGAGCCCAACCTGCAGCACTTGCTGCCTGGGATGCACCCCAGCCAATGCAGTCATGGGTTACCAGTGCAGCTGCCAGGAGACCTCCGTGCCCTGCCCCACAGGGAGCCCTCTGCCTTGGTACCCAGGGGCACTGACAGGAGGCCCAGGGGAGTAGTGTTGCTCGGCCTGGCTAGGAACTCATACGCCCGGCAGAGTGCCATGAAGAGGGGATGGCGCCAGGCATGGTGGCACACGCCTGTAATCCCAGCGGCTCAGGAGGTGGAGGCGGGAGGATCGCAAGTTCGAGACCAGAGGCAGTCTGTGTAACTTAGCGAGACCCTGTCTCAAAACGTAAAAAAAAAAAAAAAGGGCTGGGGGCACAGCTCAGTCGTCCAGCACTTGCAGAGCATGCAGGTGTGAGGCCCTGAGTTCAACCCCCAGTACTGCAAAACAAACAAACAAAAAGAGGGGATGGCCTCCTGTTCCAACATGGAGGCCTCCTCCCCAGTCCCACGATCACCTGGCCTGGCCCCTGGCAGTATGCTGCGGGGGGCTGGCCCTCCTGTGTGCCTGTATCTGGAGAAGCAGTGCGGGCCCAGCCCCTTGGCCCCACCCAGGGCACTCACCTAGGGCCCTGCTGCAGCCAGGCGCCATGTCCCCAGGACGCTGGCCTGAACGCACCAGCCTGGCCTCAGGAAGGCAGATGCCATGGCGTCAGCAGGGCCCCACTGTGCGTCCCTCCTCCACCTCCTGCACAGAGCATGAGGGGCAGCCTCACAGACCCCAGCCAGGCTGGCTGTCCTGGGGAAATGGGGGGGGGGGGGCCGAGAGGCCTGGGGCAGCTGTAGAATCAGTGGCCAGGAGAGCAGACCCGGGCCAGGTGGACTCTGAGCCCAGTGACTGCGCCCTCTTCCTTCCTTGCTCTTGTGCCCTATCCTGCCAGGTGCCCCTTCCCCACCAAGGGCAGCCCACGCACAGATCAGGCTGGACAGGGGCCCTGACATGGCCGCCACTCAGAGAGAAGGTCCCTGCAACTGGCCCATCAACCTGCCAGCTGTGACTCAGACACCTGCCCCTCGGGGCGGCTCAGCACCCAGCGGCCCGCGGAGCTCAGGGCCCAGTGTGACCCACCACTCCGGAGCCCTGACGGCACCGACCTGTGACACAAATCAAGCTTAATTATCCATCTGCTCACACTCCGCGCGTGGCGCCACGACCATCAACGCTGTGCACTGCTTCCCACCAGCAATTCTGGGCGACAGGCCCACGGTAGCCCTCACTGCAGCCCAAGGGATGGCCAAGGGGACAGCTCAAGTGGGAGGCGAGGCACTGACCCGGCCTGGCGCAAGGCCGTGCCCTGCCCTCTAAACCCTCCAGGGCACCCCCACTGCCCTGCAGCCCACGAGGCCCAGCGTCTGCAGAGTGAGGCTGGGAACAGGTTCCTCTCAGGAGCCTGCCACAGTGGGACACCCAATCCCAGCCAGCCAGGGCCGAGGAGGCGTCCCCTGGCCACGGGAGGCCCAGTGGCGGCAGGTGGGGCTCACTTGCTGGCTGGACAGGGAAGGGCCACGAAAGCCTGACCATGGCGCCTGCCGCACTGCCCTCTAGAAACAGTGGCACCACAGGGGCGCGACCCGCAGCTCGGGCTCAGCGCCTTCCCTGGCACTCAGCACCAGGGCACTTCCAGGCCTTGGTCTCACTGTCTGTGAGCTGGGGCGACTCGCCAGCCGATGGCGGCTGGGAGCCTGCTGGGGAGGTGACGCAAGCAAAGCGAGCCAGGCACCCGGGGCCAAAGCTGCAAGGGAAGGGACAGACACCGCGCCGGGAAGGCCGCAGAACGCACTGAACTCAGGTTCCCGTCACTGCAATTCAGGTTCACCAACGCCAGTCTTGGAGGAAGGGGTTCTGCCAAGGGGCCAGGATGCCATGCTCAGTATGCCCAGCCACTGCCCCACCCACGACACGCTACAGGACACATCTCGGCAGGAGAGGGGCCCCTGCCTCCTCCAGACTTGAACCTCCAGGCTCTTGTGAGATCTTGGCACCCCAGGGCCTCTGCTGTCCACTGGACACCTGTCCTGTGTCCTTCACTTGCCAGGGCCAGGCCAGGGGCCAGGAGGAGCCAGGCCAGGGGAGTCTTCTCCTGTGCTAGCCCCCCACTTAAAGCACCCCACCAGTCCTTCGGGTTCATAGGTGGGTCCTGATCCTCCACAGGAGCTGCAGCCGCCACATGAGAGGCACTCAGCTTGACCCCAAATCCCAGTTAAGAACTAACCCCGGGGCCAGGCGCAGCGCTACATGCCTGGTCATCCCAGCCGCTCAGGAGGGGGAGGCAGGAGGATCTTGGGTTGGAGGCCAGAGAGAGCCTGTGTAACTTAGTGAGACCCTGTCTCAAAATACGCGGTAAAAACAGGGCTGAGGGTGCAGCTCAGTGGTGGTGTGAGGCCCTGGGTTCAATCTCCATGTACCAAGAACCCCAGCCCAGGGCAGTGCTTGCTACAGTTCATTCAACCAGAGGCAGGCAGCCCCTGCAGACTGCCCAGGCCCCTCCCGCCGTGGCCATGAGCCAGGGGCTAGGGCAGCCATGGGAGGGGTCACCCTGCAGCACTGACCCCTCGCCTGCAGGGTTGGCCCCATCTCTGCCCTCACAACACCCTCCCGAGTGGCCCACTTCTGTTTGTCCCCAGCCACCAGGAAGCACAGGGACAGCAGGCCAGCACAGGGCCCCACAGGCGCTTGCCTGTGGAGTGAGCCCCACCTTCGAGGGAGGCTCCCTTCCAGCCCTCCTTCAAAGGCCTCTTGGCGGGCTCGCGTGTCATTCATCTGGACTCTGAGCCTGCCCCACTCCCGGCCTCCCCACGGGGCTCCACAGGTCAGAGGAATGACAGGCAGCCCTGCAGGCAGCCTTGGAGTCCTCCACTCTGGGGGTCTCCGCCCAGGGGGTCTTCAGTCCCTCGGCCCTGTGCATGAGGAGCATGGGGCAGGAGGCTGTTCAGGGCCCACCCCGGCGAGTCCGCCAGGGGCGCAGGCTGGGCTGTGACGGGAGCTGGAAGGCTCAGGCTGGAGCACAGGCCTTCCCCACGCTAACTCTATGGATGACCAGGAACAATTCACCTGGCCCCTTCTCTTCCAGCCCTAAAAATCATACCCTAGATTCTGACAGCAGCTGTGGGACACCTGCGCACCCACATGGGCAAGGTGGAGGTGCAGCAGCCCCTCTGGGTTGCTCCACACACACCTGGGTCTGTGGAGCCCGGAGCCCTCAGAGAATGAGCACAGGCACCCTGTGCTGTGGGGCTCACCCAGGAGCCCAGGAACCTCGCGTGGAGAAGCTGCACCTGGGAGGCCGTGGGTGAGAACTTGGGGAGGCCTGGCCAGAGCCCTAAGCCGACCAGGTCAGGAGCAGGGCCTGTCTTGGGGTCCTCCAAATGTCCCCTGCCCAACCTTCCCCACCAGCCCTTGGCTTTGGAACCTGCAGCCCGAGGTGCCAGGCGGGGCCGGGGAGCTTTTTCCTGCCGTGGTGTCACAGCGCTGCAGTAAATTGTCACCCTAATGGAGAGGACAGCCTTTGGAAACGAGCTGTATAGAGAAGAGGGATAAAACTAATGAGATAATAGCGGGGCCAAGGACCCCGAGAGCGCCTGCCCTTGCGCGCGGCTCCGTAATTCCTTTCCTGCAGTGGGAGCCGCGGAGACTAAGGCTTCTCCCATCTGTCCGGCAGGCCCGTGCCGCCAGGAAATTTCATTAACGCTGGAAAATAGGAAAGGTATTAAGCG
Source organism: Pedetes capensis (assembly GCA_007922755.1). NCBI lineage: Eukaryota > Metazoa > Chordata > Mammalia > Rodentia > Pedetidae > Pedetes > Pedetes capensis. The sequence continues at coordinate 53,596 of VMDO01005314.1, forward strand.
TGGATAATGAAGGCCAGGGAGGGAACAGTGCCGTAAGACAGTCTTCTCTCTCGCCTTTGTAATGGGAGGCATGAACTTTCCCTTCAAATCCATTTCTAATCCATTTGAAATACTACAGCAAATTATCCTTCCTTCAGCCCGAAAGCGGCCAGCCAATTTACTCCGAATAGAAGTGACAATGCCCCAGGATTTATCACCATAACCTTGACTACACAGGGTGAGCCTGGGCCTCCCCTCTTCCCCTGGGGGGGCACAAAGGATGGGTGGGGGGGTAACATTTTAAACGAAAAGCACTGGTGATAGGGAGAAAGACACACCACTGAAAAAAGAAAAAAGAAACGCTGTGTGTCCCCTGCCTTGTGAGCAGCAGACACTTCGGGCCAGAGGCTGAGACCGACAGAGGGGCAACCGCAGGTACTGAGGCCGGGCCTGGCCTTTTCCTCCTTTCATGGGTCTTGGCACAAACGGAGGCCTCAGCACTTGTGCCTCCGGCGGTGGCAGCCCGCGGCGCAGCAGATAACACCCGGCAGACGTCTCCTCCGGAGGCCATCCACCTGCCCCTGTAAGCACGGTCCTCCAGGCAGCCCGGCCTCCGGGGCTCACTCCCTTGGCCCTGCGATACCATCACGCATGGGACCCAGGAGGGGACTGGCCCGACAGCGCACAGCCCTTTCTAGAGACCGGCCTTCCTGGGCCACGTGAAGCCGCAGTGACCCTGGAGGACACTCTGGGCAGGGAGCGCTCAGGTGAGACTCAGAGGCCCATACCACGGGCTGCAACTTTCCAACTCGGAAGCTGTGTCCTGCCTCTGCAGATTCCATGGCACCTCTGAACAAACACCATCCATGTCAGACCCTGAGATCGGGGCTACGCCAGCAAGCACTGGCCCGGCCCCCCGGCCACGGACAGGGATAAGAGGACATACGAAGGCTGGCAAAGAAAAAGCAGCACGTCGCCCCCGTGGCTGGGGCGAGGGATGTGGACATCACAGAGAATGGCCGGGGCACCCCCGCGGCCAGGGCAACGGGTGCAGATACCGCAGGAAAGAGCCCGGAAAGGCAGGGCAAGGATCTGTCCATGTCTCTTCTGAGCCCCAGAACACCAGGAGTGCAGAGGGAGAGACACTGGGCCCTGAAAGGTAAACTGAGGTGGGCAACTCAGGAGCCCACAGGCCGTGAGGTCCCACGGGGGCACCCCTGCTGGTACTTGTTGGAGTCTAGTCCTGTCTGTTAAAAGAAGCCAACGAAACCTCCTGCTTCTCCCCTCCCCTTGCTGTTGAGCTCTGGGTCTACACTCACCGTCCACACTCACCTCCCACCCTGGACTCACCTCCCCCCACGGCAGTCCACCCTCCCCAGGACCCTCGGCCTAGCTCTGACGGTGGGTCCCCCAGGCTGACCCCTCAAGGACAAAGTCTCTTTCACCCCCCCCCCCGCCTCTGCTGACCCCCCGAGTCAGCCTGCCTTCTCATCCGTGCAGGCTGGGCGTCCCTGCACCCCCTCTGTCCTGACCATTGGTTTGAAACTGCACATCTGATCGAGTCCGCCAAGCCCTGCAGTGGGTCCGCTCCTTCTCAGGGTCAGCCAGTCGCGAAGGGCCCCCAGGGCTGGGCTCTCAGGTCCTCGCTGGCCATGCCCCCGCTCCCTCCCTCCAGCCCAGGGCTCCAGTTACCTTGAAGAGTCCCAGGGCCTGGAAAGCGCTGTGCTGGGCCTTGGCATGCACTGCCCCTCTGCCTGGAGCCTGCACGCGCCTAAGCCCACGCTCAGGCGTCACGACCTGGGGAAGCCCGACCCAAACCCCAGTGGGGTGGGGCCCTCCTGGCCTGGGCATCATCACCCAGGGCCATGTCTGCTGGGTACACTGCGGTGCCCACCCTGTGCTACGCGGCACGGGGGCAGCTCTGCAAATCTGAATGGAAGGAGCGTATCCCAGGCAGGGGCAGGGGCTGGGAGGGCACCTGGTGTGGCCCAGGACCTCGCAGGAGGGGTTGCGAGCCAGGGAAGTCGGGAGGCCCTGGTCAGTTCCAGGCAGGGGTGGCAGGGGACGGGATAAGGCAGGCTTGCTGGGCAGATGCACGGAGTGAGCTTGGCCACCAAGGAACACGGCGAGGGAGCAAGGCCGAGCACACAGGTGCTGAGCTGGGCAGAGGGCCGGGAGTCACAGACGCCTGAGGACAGGACCCTGGACTTAGACCCTCATGGCAGTGTGGTGACCCCGATGCGGGCAGCTGGGGAGGGGCCATGGGTGGGCCCAGTCTGCCGGCAGTGACAGCGCAGGACACAGGCAGGCCGGCTGGGGGGCGGAGAAAATGACCAGGGAAGCATTTTTCAGGAAATGGAGCACAGTGCCTGCAGCCTGGAGCTGAGCGAGCAGGAGTGCACAGTCAGCAGAAGAGGCGGCTGCACGGCGAATCCGCAAGTAGGTCAGGCGGAGCCGCCGTGACAGCTCTAAACTGCTTAGCGGGGCTTTCCATCGGAAACGCCGGCGTCCCACCTCGGCCACCAGGCTGGGGAGGGTGGTGTGTGCGCCATGCGCCCGTGCACAAGAGCATGTGTGTGCAGCTGCAGGCCAGCGCACCCCACCACGCCGGCGCTGGGTCCGTCCAGGCCTTGGGCCACACAGCCGGAGCCGGGCAGCACGCGCTCTGGCTGGGCAGGTCCAAGGCCCCAGGGTGGGGGTGGGGGGCTAGAAGGGCCACTAGGGCAGCCAAAGCAGAGGCACGAGGCTCACGACCCTGGGGTCCGGGGACTGGGACGCGCAGACCTTGCGGCAGCTATGGCCTCCTGACCTCCAAGGTCCCTCCTCCTCCTCCCTTATAACCGGCCCACCCCAGCCCGCCAGGCCACGCTCCTCCCCACTCCGCCAAGCTCCTAGTGGGCAGCCGGGAGGACGGCGGGCCTCTGTGGAGCTCAGGCCTCTGCTGGAGGCGTGGGGACACCCTGAGGGGAAAGAACCCTGGCTGGGGACCAGAGCCTCAGGCATCACTCGCACAGTGGGTACCCCTGCCCTGCCCTGGGGCCACAGTGCAGATGGAGATGTGCCGAGGGGTCAGGGTGGGTGGGGCCCAGGTCAGGGGGCAGCCCACAGGGCTCCAGGGCCAGGCTCTGCTGCACCACCCCAGAATCCCACCCAGCCCCTCCCCAGTGATGAGTGACGCTGACTCGGAGCCGCCCAGCCCAGCCTGGCCGGCGACAGCGACGGCCCCGGCTCTGTCACAGAGGCTGCTGACCACGGACGAGGGGGCTGGGGTTATTTTATGTATTTTATGTGCTCGCGGCTATTCAATTGGTATTTCGATCAATGAATGCATTACAAGCTTTCCCTTTAAGAGCCCAATAAACAACAAGATGGAAAGTAAAATTCTCCATAAAATGATACTTTTAAAAATCCATTTCAGCTGAAGCCATTGGAGTTGTGTACGTTCGCTGCCTTAATGGCCCTAATCTGGAGTGCAGAGTTCAGCTCCACGGTCAGAGAAGCTGGGCCCAGTGGCCAGGGCGGCCATCCCTGCTGGGCCTGGCTGACACACAGCCCGGGCAGGGTCTCGACGCTCTGCACGTGGGTGCCAGGCAGGAGCCACTCAGCCGCTGCAGGAGAGGGGCAGGGCTGGCTCCTCAGTTACTTGGGGTTCACTGCTGAGGAGACCCACAGTGACACTCCTCCTCTCCCGCCCCATGGCACACACAGCTAATCCAGCTGGCTCCCTGGGTAAGGGGTGGTGAGCCTGCCAGCCTCGCCAAGGCGTGGGATCCACACCAACCCCAGGGATGAGACCACGAGGCTCAACGACAAGAACTCATTGGAGTCAGAGGGGTGAGCAGGCAGCTAATCATGAAAGAAACACACGTGGGCCAGAGCTTCCCAAGCCAGCGGCAAAGCCAGGCAGAACACACAAGGGAACGGGCAGCAAAGGCTCCAGAGAGCCCCTCGGCAGGTGCGCAGCCCACCTGCAGGGGCACAGGAGGCCACGCCCCCAGCACCGCGAGCAGGAGGCCCGAGCACCAACACCAGGGCTCTGTGCAAGGGGCAGAACGAAAAGCAGCGCCGAGGGCGCCTTTGTGGGTTTGGAGGACGGCTGCTGGGGCAAGGCTGAGGACACGGCTCGCTGCCCCTCACGTTCACCTGGAGGAGCCCTGAGGAGGAACTAAGACGCACAGATGAGGCCACGGTAAGGACGAGGGGGCCAGAGATAGCCCCAGTATCCGGGGGCCGGGGGGACAGCGGCTACCCCTGCACTTGGGCAAGCCAAACAGGCTCCTTTCCACTAAAATTATCTCCTTTGGGAGACAAAAGACTCTTGATCCACTCCTACCTCGGGTCACGAATAAAAATTAACTCAAGAAGACCCCATCGCTAAATATGACTGTCCAAGCTGCTGGACCAAAACATGGCCTTCAGGACACAGATATTTCTTGAGCAGCAACACAAAGAGGTGTGCTGCCCATAAAAGACTGATGAATCAGACATTAAAAAGAGGTCTGGACCAGAGGCAGTCTGCGTAACTTAGCGAGACCCTGTCTCAGAAAGTAAAAAAAAAAAAAAAAAAGAGCTGGGGGCGCAGCTCAGTAGTCCAGCACTTCCAAAGCACGCAGGCACGAGGCCCTGGGTTCAACCCCCAGTACCGCAAAAAAAAAGAGGTCCAGGGGCTGTCAGCATAGCTTGCTGTTAGAGCACTTGCCTAGCATACGTAAGGCCTTGGGTTTACCCCCAGCACTGCAAAAACAAAACAAAACGAGCAGGCCCTAGGATGCAAGAGGAATGTACCCGTAACATATAAAGAACTCCAGCCAATCAACAAAAAGGCAAGCACAAAAACAAACAAAAGACCTGAAGAAACTCTGCATAAAAGGGCCAAGCCACAGAGCATCAGTGTAGGAAAAGACGCTCAACATCATCTCCTCATCCGGATGTTTGAGTTAGACCTCAGTGAGATGGTATGGCACCCACCAATGCGGCTCCAGTGGAAAGGACACCTCAGTGGGGGTTGGCCAAGGCTGTGGGACAACTGCGACTCTCTTACCCTGGTTGACAGCAGACTGGGGACCAAAATTCAGCATCTACCCCACAACAGCTGCTGTGCAGATGGAAGGCTCCTTGTCGCCAGGGATGTGCCAGTGAAGCTGGGCAGCTGTGTGTGCAGTTGCCCCAGCAGGAAGTGGCCCAGGCCCCTGTCAACAGTGAGCCAGACAAGCTGTGGTATGTCCACACCATGGAGCACGACTCGAGTAGGAATGGGCCCAGGCCACGGCCACGCAGCACCACAGGCAGCCAGCCCAGCTGCCATAGAATGCCCAGCCCGGGCACTTTGACAGCAGCCACAAGATTCCACAGGAGGCCGGCCGTCCCAGGCCACGGCCACGGCCACGGGCCTACGGAGGCTGCCTTGTGACTATTCTTGCCCTGCTTTCCCTCCAGGTGTATAACCCTGTGTCTCTGCCTCCTCCATGCCGCCAGTCAGGCTAGATGACCCCATTTAGCTCTAGTCACCTCCGAACACAGTCAGGTGGAGGTCAGGGCTTCGGCCTGGAGATGCTGGTGGGATTGTGGTCCTATCCAGACGGAGGGATCCGGGGCAGGCCAGGGAGAGTGGGGCTGCCAGCGCAGAGGGTAGGGGGGCACTGCTCACGCCGGGACAGGGAAGCCGCTCTGCATAAACCGAGGGCTGAGTCTTAAGAGGGAGACAGACTTTAGGGCACAGAAAAGCAATAGCTCCTGGCATAAATCCTCAAACTGGAAGGCAAAATGGAAATGGCGGAAAATCAAAGGACGACACTCACAACGCTTACAGGATCTAAAAAATACGTGAGACCTGGACGACGAGAACTACGGCAAAGGCTGCGAGCCGAGCTAGGTGGAGGCTGGACTGCGCCATCTCCTCAGGGGTCCGCACATCCGTGACAGTGGGTGACTTGGACCACAGCGGCATGTGACCATCGACAGGGCGCGCCCACCCTGGCTCTGTGCCAGGCCCCTGCCCGCCCTCCACTGGGGGAGAATGAACAGCAAGTGAGCAGAGCAGTGAGCTCAAGGCCAGGCCGAGGGGCCCAGCTGGTCATCAAGGCGGGCCTGCCCAGCCAGCAACCAGAGGGCACCTCCTTCGTGGCTTCTCAGCTGCTGACACCAGCGAAGACAGGCACCGGGTCTGGAATTGGTGGCCCTGGCAAAATCCAGTCTTGCTCTGCCCCTCCTGTCGATGACTCGTAGGGGCGTTCCTCGCACCAGGTGGCCCTGCTGGCCACAGCCCACTCAGGCCTGGAGCACGCAGGAGCCAGCAGGGGAGGGCCAACCATCCCTGCGGTGCAGAACTCTGGCCACCCCCGCCGCCCCGTCCTCTCCTTGGCTTTGGCTCCCGGGGAGGACAGCGCTGCTGTGAAACCCCTGCCCCACCCAGGCCCGCCCTGCCCGCCCCAAGCACGGAGGGGAGGAGCGCGCCGTAATTTATGCTCCCCGCCTATGCTTTATGGCTTTCTTAATTCGGCTCCTGCTACTATTAATGTAGTTAATGCTGAGATTATATCTATTTTCTGGCGTCAGGCTGTGATTTACTCAAGCCATTTTTCCGGTGGAGGCTCCCACGCTGTTAAATCAAGCGCCTTGCCAATTAAGTGCTGACTTGGGAAGTGGACGCAATCTTAGCAGACATCCCACCGCAAATTACACGGGGGCCGCGCTCTGAGGAGGGGCGGTAGCCGCAGCAGCCTGCTGACTGGGGGAGCCAGCGAAGCACCAGGTCTGCACCCACCTGCCCTGGCGGTGGTGCAGCAGGAGGTGGGGACGCCCCCACTTCCCTGGAGGCGCGCCAGGGGCCCTGGGCCTGTCCTCGGCACATGGGGGTTTCTCAAACTACAGCCTCAATCAGCAAACCAGGGCAATGGTTCCCATGAAGCGCCCTTTGGGTCCCTGCGATTCCTCAGCGGTGCTGAGAGGCTCACGACCCTGGGATCCAGGGACTGTGTTGTGTGCCAGGGACTCCGACAGCCTTAGCAGGGGCAGAGTGGGGAAGGATGCGAAGGGCAGAAGCCACAGGAGCTGGGGTTGGGACACTCCCCCAATGCAGGGGGCCGGTAGTACCCTGCAGGCCCGGGAGTGGGGACGGGGCATCACCTAGTTCCACCTCTGAGGACACAGAGCGATAAGAGCAGGGCAAGTGCGAATGGAAGGGAGGGAGCCAGGAAGGGAGGGACAGCCCAAAGGAAGGACTCACCCTCCCCCCGGGTGTCCATGCCCCACTGGGTGCCCCTGCATCCCACGGGAGCCTCACTCCCTCCTACATAGCCACGATGACGCCGGCTACGGGCCCTGGGCACCCTCCTCCCCAGCGTGGGGCAGGAGGGCCCTGGGGTAGACCCGCGTGGATCCTGAGTGAGCACCTGGCAGGGAGTCCGGGCCGTCGTCCCTGGCGGCAGCGTGAGCACTCCAGAGACAGTGGCCTCCATGGGAGCTCGTTCCTGGCAGTGCTGGGCTCCCCAGGTGCCAGTGGAGGCTGTGCCCACCCACCAGTCCCCTGCCAGGCCCAGCCCTGAGACATAAAGCACGTTTGGGGGTAGGACTAGCTGTCGGGTTGATAGATGGGAGGAGTTAGGTGTGATATTGATTATCTGAATGCTACTTTACTACCACCTCTAAAACCGGGGTAAAAGCGGTATTTAAAACACTGTTTAATGGTGTAAGGCACCCAGGTGGTGCTGAGTGGTGAATACGCTTTGTCTCTCACCCCTGGCGTGGGGTCTCCAGGCTCTAGCCCGTCACAGTGGGGAGGCAGGGGGAGGCACTGGGCCGCAGGGTGGGTTCAGGAACAGAAGCGGAGTGGAGTGCCGAGCCAAGCCGTGGGGCTGCCGTGTGCACGCGGCCTGTCCTCAGGCCTGCGCTCAAAGCCACCGTCTGAGTCTGCGGACTCCCCGGCGGGGAAGCCCTGGCCTCCTCGTGCCCAGCAGGGCACCCCACAGCTGTGTACAGGCTGCGGCACTGGCGCACATGACACGGTAAGGAGCAAGGTAGGGAACACGCCAGGCGGGGAGCGAGGCAGGTGGGGCATGCCAGCGAGCCACACGCCCCCAGAAGAGCAGGGGCAGGGAGGAGAAATGCGAAGGAAAGGACAGGCAGACGCAGAGCCCACGGGGCAGAGCTCCTGAGCAGAGGGCCAGGAGGCACCTTCAGCACGGAGAGGCCGGCAGGAGGCACAGCTTGTGCAGGGGGCCGCAGGTGAGGAGGTGCGGGCACCGGCCTTGGCTAGCCCACTGCCCCATCCCCTCCATGAGGCAGGGCCCAGCCTGAGATGGGGCAGAGGTCCGTGCCTGCCACACACCCCCATTCTGTCCCCCCGCCAGGGCGCTGGCACATCCAGGGCCTTCCAGGGCCAACTCCATGACTCCACCTGTCTGGGCTCCTCCGGGCCCCTGGCCCACCCCTCTCTCACCCCTCAAGCGCATCCCGCCATGGTGCCGCTCGGCTCCACGCCAGGGGCCCCGTGGCCCACTGAGGGAGCAGCGGCACAAATGGCATTGGAGGCTGACTGTGACAAGGAGGGTGAGCCTGGGGGAGGAGCCAGTGGGCTACGCCTGCCCTGCTCCCCAGTCATGTGGGCAGCCGTGAGAGGCCACTGGGGGGCAGCTCAGCTCCACCCCTACCTGGGAACACAGCGGCCCTGTGGCCTCCTGGGCCACTCTCACTCCAGAACACACTGGTCCTGGCCACAGGGCCACCCAGGAGCTCCCCACAAGAAGCTGCCCACCCAGATGGGCACGGACCGGGCAGAGGAACAGACCTGGGCCGAGAAGCCCCAGATGGCTTACTGCCCTGAGGTCAGGGGGCCCAAGGAGAGGGCTCCAGGCACGGCACAGTACACATGCAGTACCCGTCAGGACAGCCGAGGACGGAAGAGCACTGAGGATGGAAGAGCACCGGTTACCCCGGCCACAGGCCCCGCCCCCCAGGGGCCCCTGTCTCAGCCTGGCTCTGCTGCCATCATTGACGGCTAAGGTCCCCTAGAAAAAGGCCCCTCCCTTTCTCTGGACAAGGTCCTGGAGGGTCTAGGGGTCCCTCAGGGATATCCCAGCCTTGGTGCCACCGGGGCCAGCTGACACCCTGGCAGGACAGCTCTCTTTCCTGTCCCTCCCCAGGAGGCAGCAAGCATCAGGATCACAAGGCCATCTGAAAGGCCTTAGGCAGACAGAAATGAATAAATAACCGAAGCCTGCTTTGAACCGACTTCCAAATTAAGAGTTGCATCCGCACTGTCAAGCCCCTGCTAGCAGCTTCTGCAGCACCTTCCGCGCAAAAAACGCATCTCAGCCCATTTATTAGAATGATGAAGGCAAAGGGATCTAAAAATTGCACTCCTTCCTTAATGAGCAGCCGAAGGGATCGGTAAGCATAATTTCAGAGGCCAGTAATATTTTATATAATCGCCGAGTGGTTTAAATTGAAAACCCCCAACTGAATCAATATTTACTGCATTGAAACGAAATGAATAGTAATAAGTCACTAAGCTCCCTGTCCTGTTTCATAAAATAAAAAATTATAAAAATGAGCACAGGCGCAGGGAGGCCATCACATTAACTTTTACAGCACTTGGGGAGCTGTAACCGCCTGTTCTCATAAAATAAAATTCTAAAAAACCTGCTGGAGGAGGCCTGCTTCAGCACCACGTGGGGAAGCTTGGGGGGCCGGGGCAGGAGGGCAGGAGGGAGGAGGGCTCCAGGCATCCCCTCCCGGGCCCTTCCCTGGACCACGGGGAGCTGAGAGCTGGGTGTGCAGGCTGACCAGCGGGGGCCTGCCCAGCTCCCCACGCCGAGAGGATGGGGCGGGGGAGGCCTCAGATGTACCCCCTGCCCACTGTAGGCAAGGGTCCTGCTTTGGTTTCTTCACCTGTTTTTCTAACTCCAGAGCCTCCAACAGCAGCCCAGTGAGCAGCCCTGGCAGCAGGCACAGATGGTGGCCAGGACAGACTCACCGAGCCCTCTGTCTCTGACCAGCCTGGGGAGAGACGTGTGTGAGCAGACAGGGAACAGGGGACCCATTAAGTGTCCCACAGGACGCACCACAGGACGCAAAGTGGACACAGTGGCCCCAAGCACACTGGGGCCGGACTAAGCCTGCCGGCGTGGAGCACAGTGCGCTAGGAGACAGCAGGGCCCACTGCAGGCCGGGCAGAAGGAGAGGCGTGTGCAGGGTGCACTGAGCCCTTGTGCCCACTGGGGACTCTATAGGAAACAGAGCCCAGGCCACCCGTGAGGCTGACTCGGCAAGGGAAGGAGGGCACAGGGCCCTGAAAACTCAATGCAGTCCCACAGTTCAGGAATGAAAAGACAAATCATCACTTAAAAATGTCCAAAACAGCCGGGCGCAGTGGCGCACGCCTGTAATCCCAGCAGCTCGGGAGGCGGAGGCAGGAGGATTGCAAGTTTGAGACCAGAGGCAGTCTGCGTAACTTAGCGAGACCCTGCCTTAAAAAGTAAAAAAACGGGCTGAGGGTGCAGCTCAGGGGTCCAGCACTTGCACAGCATGCAAACGCAAGGCTCTGGGTTCAACCCCCCGTACCAAAAAAAAAAAAAAAAAAGTGCAAACTACTTGAGTGGATCTTTCACGAGAGAACAAATGGCCTTACAGCAGCCTGTGAACAAGCGCTCAGCATCGCTGGTCGCCAGAGAACGCAGTGGGACGCGCCACACTGAGTGCAGGAATTGAAAAGACGATGACGCCGGGTCTCATGGGAACAGAAGGGGTCATGCTACTTCAGGGGGAAGCTGGGCAGCTTCATTCAAGCTCAACGTGCGCCTTCCCCACGTTCCAGTAACCCCACAGCAAGGGGCGACCGCAGCTCAGACGACACCTGTGCTTTGCAGCCTCTACTCGGCCTCCTCAACTGGAAAGAGCCCCAAAGCCACCTCAGGAGGATCCTGAGCAGCGGAATGAGCAAAGGGTCGCTCCTTGGCAACGACGAGGAAGGTACAGGCCCTGTGAGGACAGGGTCTGACACTGGGCGCCACTCAAGATGAGCGGAAGAATCCACGGTGCAAAATCCTGCACAGGAAGCAGGATCGCTGCTGGGGCTGCAGGTGTGGATCAGAAGGGGCACGAGAGCCTGATCCAGGGCGACAAGACCCACGTCCTCGGAGGCATGGACTGCACAGGCATAGACGCGTCAAGACTCAGGGGCCTGAATTCTTAGATTTCTACATCCCACCGTAGGAAGCGTTACCTAAAGAGCGAAGGCGCGGAGGCGCAAACCTATGATCCAGTGACTTGGGAGGCAGAGGCAGGAGGACTGCGAGTTCAAGGCCAGAGGCAGCCTATGTAACTTTGTGAGATTCTGCTTCAAGATAAAAAAATACAAGGGGCTGGGGGAGCCGTTCAGTGGCAGAGCACTTGCAGAGTATGTGTGACGCCCTGGGTTCGTAGCTGACTCTTCTGCAAGGTACAGGAAGTTCTGAAACCTGCATTCCAGGCCCGAGCAGATGAGCGCCGCCCGCCAACGGAGCAAGGCCTCTCCCGGCTGCGGAAGAACCACAAGCACAGAATGGGGCCCAAGTGGACCGGCGCCGTAAGCGTGTGCACAGGCATGCGCAGGCGCAGGCAGACACACGGTGCCCTCCTCCCGCCTGAGGGTCCCAGCAGGGATGCCCCGTGGCAGGGTGCGCTCACCTCAGCCTACTGATACGGGGCCGTGGGGTGCGGTCCTGTGCACTCGGAGACTGCCGGGCGGCTGATCCACCACAAGGACCAGGATCCTGCAGAGAAGCGGCTGATGCCAGGGCCAGAGAGGCAAAGTCCAGGGAAAGCCTGGAGCACCTTGTCACGAGGACAGTGAGGAAGTGCCAGGGAACGAGGGGGCCGTGCTGAGGGGGCCTGGGGCCTACCTGAAAGACAGGCCTGACGACCAAAATAAATAAGGGTGACGACAGATTATACCCTATCAAAGAGAAAGAGAAGCCTGGGCCCACACCATTTTACATAAATAAGCACTGCAGACAAAAGTGCGCTTGGTCATGCCATGGTATTTTTAATCGCATCGTACACTTGTGAAAGCTGGACAGTAACTAGGGAGACAGAAGAATTGATACTTCTGAATTATGGAGCAGGAGACAAATATAGAATACCATGGATTGCTAAAAGACGACAGATCTGTCGTAGAAGAAGTGCAACCAGAGCAATCCTTGGAAGCAAGGATAGTTAGTTAAGACTGTGTCTTATGTATTTTGGACACGTTGTCAGGAGGGACCGATCTTCGGAGGACATCAAGTTTGGGAGAGTGGCAGGTCAATGAAAGAAAGGAAGACCCTCAACTAGATGGATTGACACAGTGGCAACAATGGGTTTAAAAACCCCCTGTGCATGGCACAGTGTCAGGTAGTGTTTATTCTGTTGTATATAGGGTTTCTAGGAGTCAGATCCAACTCAATGGCACCCAACAATAGCAAACAACAACAAAAGCATACACATAAGGCAAGGGGGTGCTGTGAGCAGGCAGAGACACACCAAGCAGCACAGAATGCAGAAGGAGTTGGGGGGAAATCACTAAAGGATCTAGGACAAAGCTGGGCACAGTGGCTTACCCATCATCCCAGCGACTTCGGAGGCAGAGGCAGGAGGACTGTGAGTTCAAGGCCAGAGTCAGCTTGAGTAACTTAGTGGGACCCTGACTCAAAACAAAAACTCTAAAAAATGGGTTGCGAGTGCAGCCCAGTGGTAGAGCACTTGCCAACTATGTGCAAAGCCCTGGGTTCAACCACCAAATACTGCAAAAAAAGAGAGGGTGATCTAGAACAGGCAAGGCCAACTCGTGGCCCAGGACAGCCCATAATGTGGCCCTACAAAATCTTTTAACATTACGTGTTTTTGAGCACTTATTTACTCCATGACTCCCTCTATTATTATATACATTTACTAACTATGT
>VMDO01005314.1:66590-113363 GCA_007922755.1 Pedetes capensis
GTACCTGGATGGGAGACCGCCTGGGAACACCAGGTGCTGTAGGCTTGGGAGAAGGACCTGGCAACCCCCTCCCAAAAATCAATCTGCCATTGAAAACCCTATGAACAGCAGAGAAGCACTGACAATAGTGTTTCCCCTGTTGTACAGAGGGTTGCTATGAGTCGGATACCGACTCGACAGCACCTAACAACAACAACAACTATGTTATACAAATTTTACGTGTACCCCAAGAAAATTCCTCTTTACTCAGCGAGGCCCCAGGATGCCACAAGGTTGAAAACCCTTGATCTAGAAGACTGGCTGGCAAGTCCGCGTAGATCTCCCTTGAATCGCTCATAGTACCCTATACTACAGAGGCCTGCTGGCAGCTCCTGGACCACATGGCCACACCAGCCCAAGGGCGCACTAGCGCCTCCACAGCTTTCCTGCCAAAATGCCGCATCTGCAGCTCATCGGAAGCCCAGGGGAAGGACATTCCACAGCACACCTGGCCCTCACTCTCCATATCACAAGTCACACAAGACCAAGTGAAGCCTCGGCCACCCCACCTCACTGGAGGCCGAAGCGCAGCCACAGAGGCAGGCCCTCAAGTTCAAGATCAAGGGGCACGAAGGCTCCCAATGGCCACAAGTGAGTGAGAGAGTGAGAGTGAGAGAGAGGGAGAGAGAGAGAGAGAGAGAGAGGGAGAGAGAGAGAGAACATGAGTGCACTACAGCAAACAGAGCAAAATACAAATAACTGGTAGGTTTAGGTAAAAAACACTGTATATGGGAGTCTGCCATAGTATCTCTGCAACTCTTCTATAAGTATAAAAGTGTATCAAAATAAAAAGTTATCCAAAGGAATTAAGTGCAAAAAGCTAGTCAGGGAAGGGAACAGTGAGTCAGAAACCACACAGAAACTACCCCGTTCCTTCAGCAGGTCCCGCTGAAATACAGCAAAGAGAGGGGCAGCGTGGGGTCTGCTCCAGCCAGAGCCAGGCTACAGCCCTGGGCCGGCCAAGAAAAGGTGGGCTGACCCACTTAACCCCAACCCACATGACGACCCCTCTATGCTAATCGAGCCCCTGTGGTGCTGGACCCCCTGCCCTCCGGGCCTCGGCGACTCAGGACACTTCTGTACTTAGAATCACTTGCACCAGACCTGCTGAGCCAGGGGGCAGCCTCTGCGTGTGCCCGGCCACGTGGGGGCCTTGCCTCACATCCCCAGTGCTAATACCAAGCCGGGGAAAGCGGGTCAGGGGTACCGTGGAGGCTCCCAGGCCACACTAAGCAGTACCAGGAACCCCAAGACGAGTGGCTGTGCCCCCAGCTCTGCCCCCACCACGTGCAGCACTGGCTGAGGGGTCCCCTGCCTTCTGGCCATCACCACCCTCAGCCTGCTGACTCCTGCACACCATGGTGATCAGGCGGGGGTCGGGGGTCAGTGGCACCCCTGAAGGAGAGGCAGCACAGAGCGAAGGGAACAGACAGGGCTTCCTGAGGCTGTATCTGACGGAGAATGGGGTGATGGCGGGCAGGCTGCCAAGCTGTGCCTCAAATGCGGGACTCTGGAGTCTGAACACGAGGAGCCCCTGGTCCTGCTCACACTATGCGAGGCCACCTTCTTGGGGTCCTCACCAGCCAGGGCCATCACCGGACCCAACGCTGCGAATGCTGGGAGACTCAGAAGAGTGGGCTCTCGGATGGAGGGCGGCCCAGCAAGAGAGCTCGGCGTCTTGGGTTCTGGGAGAGCGGCCAGCAGGCCCAGCTCTGCCCTGGGGAACGTGGGCTGCCTGAGCGGCCCCCTCCCTTCCCTTCCACCACGCCGAACTAGCAGCCCTGCTCGCCTGCAGAGCCAGCAGGGTCAGCTTCGCGCCGGAAGGGAAAGATGAGGCTGGAGCTGGACAGAGCGCAGAGGGAAGGCGGCAGCCTCCCGTAGCTCCCGGCCTCCACCGCAGGACACCTGCTCAGGACACCTGCTCTACTGCCCAGGAAGTTTCCTGGTCAGGCTCCCCACGCTCCAGGCTTCCAAGGCAAGGACCACTCAGTGCCTCCGTGAAAGCTTCCTGTGGCCAATCCGTGCGTGGCCTGCTTTCTCCAGGTGCCGCCCTCACGTAGCAGAGGACAGGCAGCAGCCACCGCCCTGGGACCCTGGAAAGCAGGTGCACAGCACGCGGCCCAGGAGCTCTTTCCCCATCCCTGGGGGGCCACAAAGGGGCATGCACCCAGGATCCTGCACAGCCCCTGCGCCACTAAGTCCAGAGGGTCAGAGAGTCTAGGCCAGGCCACCCTCTTCCTGTGTCGCAAAGGCAGGACAGCCCTGGAAGGCCATTCCAGCCGGCTTAGTGGGCTGCGGCTGCCCTGGGCCTTGCAGATGGCCCCTGAGGTGGGCACCCTGCACCAGCACCAGCAGCAGCACTCGGGGGAAAGCAGGGGGGTTGGCCATCCCACCCCCAGCCCGAGGCGGGCACTTTGGTTTTGAGTAGAATCACTTCCAAACTGTGACTCCCTTCACCCCAGCCAGAGGTGCCAATCCCATTGTCCTAGGCACTTTCCTGGCGGGCACACAGCACGGCCCTTGGCCTGGGGCCTCCTTCGGCCATGTTTACCAGCTCTTCACACACATAGCCATGGGGGGGGGGCCCTGAGCCACCCCCAAGGGCTCTGCAGAGCAAGAAGGAGCTGGCATGGGTGGACGGCAGGGCTTCGGCACTCTCTCCCTCCGACCTCTCAGGCGAAGGACGCACGTGTCCAGGCTCCGTGCCAAGGGGAAGGGGACCGCTTGGAAACGTGCCTTGGGGCTACATACCTCGTCACGGCCCCGGTGGCTCCCAGCAACCCCATGGCCGTGCTGCCACCTAGGCAGGCTGCTCCTCACCTGGGCAGGGCACAGAGCCCACCCTGACACGCCCCTGGGCTGGCCAGGAGCAGGCCCTTGGGCACCCCCGGCACACCACCTCCAGCCCCTTTCCTCTCAGCAGCCGTTCCAAGCCCCACCGGTGTGGCCCATGCCACCCCTCCACCACTCACGCAGGCCTGCCTCCTGAGGGGCCTTCTGAGACCCTCCCCCATCTGTCCTTCCCGGGAAGTCGCAGGGCCTCTGTGTGTCCCAGCAGTGGCCACCCATGAAAGCACCTGCCACTTGACTGCCATCCCGACTAGGAGCCCTGTCACCCAGGTCCCCATGGGCCCCTGACCTGACATCCACACCCCTCTGGTGTCGGGGACCATCCTGTGCTGGTCTGCAGGAGGGGCCCAGCCTGGTCAGAACTAAGCAGGGCCTGTGCACACCGCCAGGCCTTCTCGTGTCCCCTCCCGGAGGAAGCGCAGGGCGCCGTGTGGCCCTGGACAGAAGCAGTGCTGAAGAGAAGACAGCACCACTCTTACGTGAGGAGTCGCTCCCAGCACCTCGCACTACTCTTCCCTCTTCCCTGTGGACTCGCCCGGAAGCCACAGGAGCCTAGGCTCCAGCTGGCCTCAGCAGAACACACCTGCCAGGGACTAAATGCTTGTGCCCCTCAAAACCCCTATGCTGAGGCCCCCGCTCTAACAAGATGTGATCTGGAGGTAAGGTCTTTGGGAGGCTATCAAGGGTTAGATGGGGTTCAAGGGTGGGGCCCTCAGGGTGGGATTAGAGCCCTTCACAGAGACCCCAGAGAATGCACGAGCGTGGCCTCTCCCTCTCTCCCTCTCTCCCTTTGCCTGTGAAGCCACAAGGAGAAGACATCCTCTGGTCAACCAGGAACAGGTGCTCATCAGGCCGGGGCTCCATCTGCACCCTGGCTGACCTCAGACCTCCAGCCTCAGAATCATGACAGGTAAATGCCTGCTGCTCAACCGCGTGCTCGAAGGCGCTTTGGTGTAGCAATCCCAGCAGCCCGGCCGACTGAGACAGTCCCCACACCACAGAGCAGGCAGGAGGCAGAGCAGGGAGGTGGCTGGTCGCTGGGCTGGCAGCCCACCTGCTCATTAAGGAGACTCGTCGAGAGAGAGAGCACAGGGATGGAGCCACGTGGCTGCGACGCGTCCCATCCTCAGCTGAATCCTTTTTAATGAGACGTCGCTTTGGAGAAGCGTTTTGGAGCCTTTCAAAATCTTGGGCTAAACCTCGTCAAACTGCACAGAGATTACTTAAGATTTACCGCACGAGCGCAAAATAAAATAAAATAAAATAAGGCAGCCCAGCAAGCCGCAGCCCGGTGACAGGACCATTTGTAGTCGGGATGGAAAAGCCTCCCGATTCATCTGCTTAAGCACGGCGGCTTCTGTTTATTTCGCACTTTCATGTCAAATGAATTTGGAGAGAGAAAAAAGTGACAGGCAGTTTAGGGACATAAGTCACATTTCAGCTTCAGCTCAGATTAATGAACTTGCTAGAAGCCAGGAGGGCACAGGCAAATCCACAAATCTTAGAACAAAAAAAAAAAAAAAGAACTCCGGCTTGAGATGAGCTCAGCCAGCTTCCGCTAGCCTTCTTCCCCTGAGCCCCAGGAGCTAGGCCCGCCGGGCTCCCCTGGGGACAGGACCCGTGCCAGTGTGGCACGGTGCACAGTCCTCAGGGCCTCCGAGGGAAGCTGCGGGGCTGTGCAAGGCACCCAACCCCAGGCACAAGGCAGGCACCACATTCAGCAGCACAGCTCCGCTTGGCCCCTGCCTCTTGCTCGCAAAGGGGCCAGGATGGATATGGCCGCAGATGCAGCCCACAAAGGCAGAGTCCTGTCCAGGAAGGGCTGCAGTCCCTTCATCCTCTGTCCCTCTGTCCCTGGCCTCTGTGCACTCACCTGGCCAGGGCGGTGGGTGGCCTTGTTCACCGCAGCTTCGATGGGCACACCTATCCTCAGAGACCCTGGCTGGCAGCACCAGAAAGACCCAAGGGCTCTGCTCAGTGGCCTCTGTCTGGACAGGGCTAAGTGCTGACCAGACAGGAGACTCAGGGACCACAGGCTGACTTCCGGGTCCCTCCACATCCAGTTCAAAGAGTGTCAGTGGGGGGGATGCTGTCCTCTCCTGTGAGCGAGCTGTCAACAGAGCCCCACAGCGCCTGTCAACTCCCCACCAGGTGAGAGCGACAGGAGACCCAGGGATGGTGGCCAATGCCAATGGCCACACTGCCATCTGTTTCAGGCCCCAGAGCTGCCTGCGGGCTGCAGGGAAGGGGAGGGTCTGGAGTCATACAGCAGGGGAACAAGAGGGCCACACTGTGCCCTCCCTCCAAAACAGCGCACTGAGCCAGGGCTCACCAGCACAGCAGCAAGGGTCTGCCACGGACCCCTGAGGGCTCAGGACAGCCGGCCAGGACTGGGGCAGCCATCGCACCCCCTGCTGGATGGTGAAGGCCGTTACTCGCTGGGAATGACTGGAAGGGAAGGCGTGCAGGAACGAGCCCTGGATGGTCAGGGCAGCGGCCATCAGCAGCAGGAGCACCTGCGCCGCCAAGACCTCGCCACAGACTGTACACCCACCTCGCCTCCTCCTGCTCCGTCTCAAGGCTCCAAGCCCTTCAACGTGCAGGCCCAAGGAGGCCGTGCTCAGGATGTGGCATCAGAAGCCCGGCCTGGACCCCAGAGCCCTCCTTCCCTTCAAGTGCCCATAGCCCTTGCACGTGCCACCTGCTGCCCCCTCTCCACCACCTCAGCGTGAACAGATTCTGCTTCAAGGGCAGTTCAGGAAACCGAGGCTCTGAGCAAGAAAAGGCTTGCCACGGCCACTGGGCCTGCCACGGCTTCCAAAGGGCAGCCCCACTTCCTGTCTGCAGTGATCAAATTCCAAACTACACTGAAGGTCTGCAAGGAGGGGTCATGAACTACCCATGGCTGGACCACCTGTCCGCTAACGCTTCCAGGACAGCTGAGGCTGCCCCCTGCCCCTCGAAGGGTGCCCTCCTTCCTGGGGTTGGGGGCCCTGCTCTCTATCACTCTGTGGTAGCCTGGGTCCAGCTGCTATGCCAGCCCCTCCCACTGCCCAGGGGGAGCTGAGGAGTCCGCAGGGCTGGCCGAGACAGCCAGCCTGCCCACCACACACTGCAGCCCCTGGCTCTGACAGGGTAGAGGTGGCAGCAAGGCCGGCACCAGCTCGCCGCTGGTCCCAGAGACGGGCCCTTTCTGCTGCTTTAGTAAGCCAAGCCCGGGCGTGTGCAGCCGACAGACGGCAGACTGGGCAGCTGGCCGGCGGCCACTCTGCTGAGCAGGCAGCCACGGCAGGCTATAGGTGTGACCTTGGGCCCCGCCTGCTGATGATCACTCTCCCTGGGACCTCCTGAGAACTACACCCCTCAGCTCAGGTCCTTCTCCCACCCCCACCCCCACGGTCAGGCCCTCAGGGGTCACAGAGGCCTAGCAAGGGGTTGGACAGGGCCAGGTGAGGTGGTCGGGAAAGCCTGGCAGGGCCCCTCCCACACACCCTCAGTGACAGTGATCGTCCTGGGAAAGCTCACTGTGCCTCTGTGTGCAAGGAAGGTGTTGAGACCAGGAGTCCAGGGCTGTCGGCACAGCCAGGACCCCGGACACGGACTGAACTTGAGCGCCTCCAGCGGTGAGACCTGAGCCATCTAAGAGCAGTGCCTTTCCCGCCTCCTGCCCACCCTTGCTCACGGTCAGGCCATGCCAGGCACCTGCAGGGCAGGGAGCTAAGGGAGAGCCCGGCTGCCCTGACTGCTTCCTGCCCTGTGGGCTCCACGAGAGACAGGAGATCACACACACGCCAGCTGTGACAGAGCAGAGGCTGCGGCCTCCCTGGCCTCAGCCCCTGGGGCAGCACCAGCCACCTCCTTCCCGCAGGACTCTCTCATCCCACTAGGTCCGGGGTATAAATATCAGCCCTTTGACACCTTCACACCCCAGCCCTCAGAAGCTTGAGGCAGAGGCCGGCTGGGTCCCTGAGGAAGCCCACCTAACCATGCCCCGGGAGAGGAGGGACTCAGGCCCAGTGCTGACGACAGGAGGGGGAGATGATTGGGAGCCAAGAATCAATAAATCTGAACCTCATTCACGATGATCTGGGGCTCTTATTAAGTAAATTAATTTAAGTTAATTTAGCTCGATCACGACTCCCGATCACAGTGATTTAGTGAGGGGGAAATTGCATTAGGAAAGGCCATGCTCACCAGATAGAGAAACGGAAGAAAATTAGATCCACTTAGCAATGTGAATTAATATGGAAATAGCAGGTGTAAATTTAACCTTATCGAGAGAGTAAAAATTATCTTCATAAATTTGTAGGAATGGCCCCCAAGACGCTTATAAATCTATTTAAAACAAAAATATTACAAAAAGTGCAGTAAAATTAATTTAAAATACACTTCCAACTACTGCCTCCAGAAAAGCCTGGTTGGCCAGTGGTAAGGGAGGAGACCAGCTGACCTCAGAGGTGGGAGGGCTCACCTGCCACGGGCCCCAGGGACAGGCAGGGCTATCCCCACGGCCTGGCGCAGCTGGGGTCGGCCCCTCACCTGGAACCCTGTGGCAGCAACAGAAGCCGCAGCAAGGCAGCACCGTACAGGGTGGCAGGTGCCTGGACGCCGGGCAGCCCAGCAGGCCTTCCCCAGGGCCAGGCTCTGCCACTACCTGCTCCTTCCCGTGCCTGGAGGTGAGACACCCCCACCTCAGCAAAGGAGGGGACCGCACTCCCCAAGGCGCAGCCTCCTGGGCCACCTCAGTCATAGGGTGGCAGGGCCTCAGCAGAAGGGCCCTGGAAACCAGATGCAGGCCAGCCCTCTGATGGAGCTGCCCCACCCCGCTGCCCTCAGACACCCAGGGCACGGCTGCACGGGGTGGCCTGGGTGGGGCAGCGAGGGGCCCACATCAGCACTCACAGCAACCAGGGCGCTAGCAGCTTCCAGACAGGCTCCCTCGGCCTGGCCTCACGCACCACTCCTTTCTCCCAGAGGGACGCCTGGGGCAGCTGGTGGTGGGGTCCCAACTGTCTCAGGGTGGCTGCTTTTGCAGCTTGCTAGGGACAGCGGACGGTGTGCGCACCTGTGTGTCTCTGTGGGCGTGTGGTGGAGGCGAGATGGCCACACGTGTCGTGTACAAGTTGCCAAACCAAAAACATGAGGCTGTGTGCCAGCCAACATGCTGGACGGCAGCCTGGGGCAAGCTGGGTTCTGGCAGCCCTTGATGCCCAGACGGCCCCGCACCAGGCCTGCAGAGCCCGGACAAGGTCCTCCTACCTGGACAGTGAGAGCCTCCGGACCCACCACGAGGGCAGAGACAGGGGCAAGGGCGGGGCGCCCAGGGGAGTCGCCGGAGTCCTCTTGACGATGCGGTAGCGCGTCTTGATCACCTTGCTGGTGGGTGGAGTCCGCAGGTGCACGCTGGATGCTGCAGAGAAAACCAGGGCACAGGCGTGGGTCAGTGGGGGTCGGCAGGGGCTGGCCTGGCCCTTACCTCCTCGGGACTGAGAAGACTCTCTGTCACCCCGGGCCTCAGCCCCGCCCCACCACAGCACAGCATCCCCAGGGTTTGAGGAGCTGGCCACGTGGCTTCCTCCTAGGCCCTGTGGGCCCCCACCGCCCCCACGGCAGCTGGGGAAGCCAAGGACTTGTCCTGATGGAGAGCACAGGACAGCAGCCCGTGACCCCACTCCGGCCACCGTGAGCAAGACCCACGTCGGGAGCCCCGACCCACACCCTGGCCGGCTGAGTTCCTGCCTGGGAGGGGCACCTCCTCCCCCACCCCCACAGATTTATGCGCGTAATCACTGTCTTCATAACATTCCGGGGTGACATCCGCAACGGGCTGCTCCTTGCTGAACAGTGCTTGCAATTAGCAGGGCCGGTTTTGCCCGAGTTCCCTTCCACTTGATGGCGGGCAATTTCTCCTCGGCTTTGAGGAACGCGCCTAATTGCCCGGCTTCCCTAATGTACAGCTCTAACTGCCCAGATAATTAAAGCTAACACAGCTGCCTCTCACGGCACAGGGCCCCCCCCCCCCCGCAGGAGCCCCACGTGGTGGCCTGGCTCCCTTCTCATCTGGACCTGGCTCCCCCTTGGCCTGGGGACCCTGAGCTGCCCCTGGGGCCCAGGACCAGGCGCTGTCAGTCCCAGCAGCCTCCCCACAGCCTGGCCTCCCGAGATAGCGCCTCCGCCACGCTAGCCCCAGGGAGCCCAGGGAGAAGGACGAGCCCCTCACCCACCGTGCCCACATCCACACAGCCTCGTCACCCAGAGGCTGGCAAGAGCCCCTCCCTTAGACACCCTCCCGCTTGCACTGGGGCCACAGACTGCACCAGGGGCCCCGTCAGCCCACACGCTGTGCACATCAGGGTCCACCCCACAGAGTCTGACCGGCTGCAGGCCCCTGAGAGGAAGTGGTGCAGGCCGCACCTGCTCAGCCGGGGTCAGTGTGGACAGAGGTGCTGAGTGACCCTGAGAGTAGTGGGTCCCAGGGCCACCTCTGCTCCCTGAGATTAGAGGCAGGTGCCCACCAAGGAGAGGCCACAGCAACACTGAGCTAAAGCCAGGTCAGACTCACCCCAGCCAGCTCCCTACGTCTGGCATATACCCCAACAACAGGTCTTCCTCTGCCTCTCTGCCTCCCTCTGTCTCTCTCTATCCCTCTCTCTGACTGCTCTTCCTCCTCACCTCTGTCTCTCTCTCTCTTTCTGTCCCTCTGTCTCTCTGAGTTTCTGAGGATAGCAGCTCAGGGACAGCCAGGGAGAAAACAGGAGCTCAGCAACCAAAATACAAAGTTGACTTTCATTTTCTTTTTCTTTTTCTTTTTTTTTTTTTTTGACCATACTGGGGATTGCTGGGATTTAGCTCAGTGGGTAGAGCACTGCGCTGCAGCCGCTCTGCAGTCTCTGAGGTCCCAAGTTCAATTCCCAGCACCGCAAAAATGGGAGAAGGACCTGGCAATCCACTCCCAAGGCAATCCCGAAACAGTTAGCCATTGAAAACCCTATGAGGGTCGCTATGAGTCAGATACCGACTCGACGGCACCTAACAACAACAACAACAACAACATACTGGCGATTGAACCCAGGGCCTGTGTATGCTAGGCAAATGCACTCCCACTGAGGTTTATCCCTAGCCTTTTTTATTTTATTATAAGTCTAAGTTGCCCAGGTTGGCCTTCAACTTAGTATATAGCTTAGGTAAGCCTCAAGCTTGTGATCCTCCTGCCTCAGCCTTCCGAGCCGCCGGGATTACAGGCGTGAGCCACCACGTCCAGCTGCAAAGGTGCATTTCTCAGAATCTCCTGGTCCTCACTGAGGGGCCAAAGTAAATGAATCTTTAGCTTTGAGCACAACACCTACCCCCTAACACACTTGGAATGCAGGGGAGAGCCTGGTATACAGTGGGTGTCAATAAATAAATGTTTGTGGAATTGAATTTTCAAGGTCTTACAAGCAAGGAAAGACCAACGAAAATCAATAGTAGCTTGTTCCAACTAAGAGCTCAAGAACGTCAGATCCCTTAAATTATCAATAACCCTGCGATGACCTCATTGCCTACAAGCCCGGCCCCAGGCTCCCTGCTTCTGCCTCCGAGGAGAGCATGGCCTCCTGGGCCCACTCCTGTGTCACCTGGGACAGCTGGGCAGTCTGAGGTTAACATCACGTCTGGGGGTGCTGTGCCCACTGGAACAGGGCTCAGGCTTCCACCGCCTGTGCCCAAGCCCTGGGTACCCAGGCATGCAGAGAGGCCTGGGGTCCTTTGCCTCTAGCTGCTTCTGACCGTAGCCTGCCTCCGAGAGTTGCAAGGGCTCAGCTCTGCCCTGAGCCCGGCAGGGGGTGAGACTGGGCCCCCCTGGGGCCGACGTTCCTAACTGCAGCCTGAGCCAGGGAGCCCCGTTTGCTGATACACAGCATTCCTTTGGCTAAAATCCCCTTCTCCTGACTATGGGGGGGGTCAAAACTCTCTCTCCCTAGTTCAGCAGATGTCACCTCCTCCAGGAAGCCTCCCGCCTCCAATGCCTGCAGGAGTGAACCCTGGATTCTAGAAAGTGCTTCCCCAAGTGATGCAGCTAAGAGCAGGCGGCACCCAGGCCAAGGCTTCCGACTTGCCCCTGGTCCCGCCTACCGACGAGCTCGGCGTGACCAGCTTCCTGTGCTCACCATCAGCGCACGTCTCCTCGCCAGCCTAACGCCTCCTACTCCCTCTGCCCCACGATCACACCGAGGAAACGCAAGGTGACCAGTCAGGGGTGCCTCTGGCCACTCCCAGTGCCACAGGGTGCCTTCTGCACCTTCTCCCCTCCCGTGACATCCCGGGCATGCTCTCACTGGAGGGGCCCACAGAGTGGAGGGCACACAGGCTGGGCCTGGCGCAGAGGGACCCAGGAAGCCAGGTGAGGGGGAGGGAGACTGGGCCCCTGGCCAGGCGCGGGTGGCGAAGGCTCGGGGCTGCAGGACGGAAAGCTGAGAGCGTCAGGAAGAGCCGGAGCCTCCTCCCCGAGGACCCCGGCGGGGGCAGCCCGCCCTCCGTGCTGGCTGAGGGTTTTGTGTAGATAATCATGTTATTTAGATAGGATGTTGGTTTAATTCCCTTCATTACAGACTCCCAGGGTTGTAATTTTTTTTCTCCGCATGATGCATCCCCTGTGGCACGCTTCACTCAAATCAGGCCCCTCGCGCCTTTATTGCCGACGCTGCCCGTACTGCGTTATCAGGCCCACACACGCAGCCCTCTCTGCCCGCCGTCCAGAGGTCACTTCTAATGACTAATCGATCTCATTAGCTTTCCTAATTAAAAACTTTACTACCGCAATGGAAGACAAACTACAAAAAAACTGCTGGCGTCATATGTGAATGGGATATGAGCCCCATCTATCAGCGGGGCTCCAGCGCCTGCCCACAGCACTGCACCCTCCGGCCAGGGGCAGCCCGAGAGCATGGCTGTACCCCGAGACCTGGCCTCAAGGGCTCAGAGACAGGAGGGAGGCCTGGCCCAGGGAGGCTGGGACAGCGCCCGCTGCTCTGGGTCCGCAGCACCCATGGTCCCAGCCTCTCTTGTCGGGCAGGCCGCCCCACCACATCTGGCGAGCTGTCAGACGGAGGTCACGCCCCCACTCTCCTTCAGTGCATGCGGGAGGTGAGAGGCAGTGCAGGCTTTTATGGAACTCCAAAGAGAAATAACTGCGGGGGAACTGAGTGCTAATTCCATAACTGGTTCATGCATTCGATGAAACTGGAACCACTGCAAAGGACAGTCTGGGGCACCAACCCAGAGAGAGAAGGCCATGCCCTCCTCTGTCCCGCGGCCAGCCAGGGAGCCAAGGTGAGGGTCCTAGCCACAGGGGCAGCATCAGCTCCATCCGGAAAGGACGGAGGACGCTGAAGTGGGGCAGAGACCCAAAAGGCCTCTGACCAGGCCCCTGGCCAGCAGCCCTGGCCTCCCGTCCGCCAGCTTCTGCCCTCGCTGACAGAGGGCTGCGGGCAGGCACACCAGAGCCCCAGAAACAGGCAGGGGGAACAACAGGCCTCTGCGCCACCGCAGGGCTGTCACCCAAGAAAACGCCCAGTTCTAGAAGCCCCTCTGTCCCAGCTGAGGGACCTGAACAGCCGAGGAGGCCGGAGACTGGCACCTGAGCACGGACTGTGCCAGGACCAGCCATGTGAGGCATGATGGCAGTGCACAGGAGAGCCAGGGCCTGCCACAGGGAGTATGGGGACCACGCCAAGTTGTGACAGCAGGGGGCGCTGGCGCGCAGGCCAGGCAGGGGCCAGACCCACAGGCAGGCCAGGGGCATCTCTACACTGAGCGGGAGCACAGTGGGCAGGGCCTTTGGGTGCAGCCTTTCCCAGCTGCTGCAGTGCTGCCCAGGGAAGAGGGCAGGGAGCCAGGCCACAGGGAAGGCCGTGGGGCCAAGGGCACTTTGCCCAGCCAGGCTCTCCGTCCCTAATTCGGGATGTCTCGACCTTCTTTGTGCCTGATCTGCTTTTTATCAACAGCTACCCTGACGCTTCTTCAATATCTCCAAACTGTCTATAGCCTTTGCTGGCTGAAGACAGCTAAAAAGCCATCAGGCCTCAGCCTCTTCAGGAGCCATTGATTTCTGCTTGCCTGCTTCATAAACCATCCTCCCTTTCCGGTCGGCTCATGTCCCAGCGGGCCTAGCTACCCATCGGCAGCGCCCTCTCCCATGTCCCCTGATGCCCTCATCTGGCAAGGGCCCCAGGGCCATCCCGCTGCGGGCTCTGGCACGGGCAACCCCTGACCAGCTCACAGTGCCCCCAGTCAAACGCAGCCTTTACACATTCCACTCGCTGTCCTAGTGACAGTGTCCACAGGGGTTTCTCACCCTCACAATGGTGTCTGAGAAGGTGCCAACTCTGAACCAGCCCAGGACCTGCCCAGTGCCCATGGCCTGGGAGAGGCAGCAGGCACGGCCTCACCCTCTGCTGACACAGGCTGGGGTGCGGGGCTGCAGGGTGCCCTGTAGACAGGGAGGCCCAGAGAGCCTGTAGGAAAGGTAGAGGGCATGGGCAGAGCTTGGTACCGAGTGCCAGCAGGGGTGAGGCCTGGCCAAGAAATGCCCCCAGCCACAACACCCCACAGCTTCCCTCCTGCATCCCCGCCCTTGCAAGGCCTCTTCCTCCACTTCAGCCAACACCCCTTCGCCCCACAGCTCAGGTGGCCACACTGCGTCCCCACAGCTGCAGAGGGGAGCCAGAGGCAAAGCAGAGGCATTCTCCCATGACAGCAGCTAATTGCCCGACTGGTCGTGGCTGCAAGAGTTCAGTGGTCCTGTGGGCATACAGAGGGCAGCACCAGGAAGTGTCCTGCACAGCGAGTGTGACTTGAAGGGGAAGGGGCGAGGACTTCCGGGCACAGGACTGGAATGGAGAAGTGGCAGGGCTTGGGGAAGCAGGGACAGGCTGGGTGCACTTGCACACGCACATAATCCCAGAGGCAGCCTGCGTAACTTCGTAACTTGAGACCCTGCCTCAGGATAAAAGGTGAAAAATGGGCTGGGGTGTAGCTCGTCGGTAGAGCACCCGCAAAGCTTGTGCAAGGCTCTGGGTGCAACCTCCCAGAACTGCAAAAACGAAACAAAAGATCCCAGCGGGGACCGCCTAGGCAGGCAGAAGTGGGGAGGAAAGCTGGGGGTTGCTGGGAGTCAGGTCGGCAAGCTCCGCATGACCTCGTGGCCGGCACATACTTGCCGGGCACTCAGCAAACATTGGCCAAGCCCCTTCTACCTGGAGGCGCCGTCGAAGGCTCCTCCATGGGACACTCTCCCATTGCTCCTGACTCAGGCACTGGGAGAGCGTGAGAAGGCAAAGGTCCATCAGTGGCCAGGGGAGGGACCTGGCCCAGCCAGGTCCAGGTAGCAGCGTGTGTGCCCCGGCCTAGACAGTCCCCTCAGGCCTCCAGCCCCACTCCATCCAGCTCCCACTTCCCACGGGCACAGTTCAGCAGTGCCCCAGGGGGCCCAGGTGTACCCCGCACACAGAGAGGGACAACAGGCGACACTCAGGGCGGGCTCCTCAGAGGGGCAGGGAGCACGCCTGACCAGTGTGGGCCGTCAAGCAGCCGCCTCCCCCACAGCTGCTGAATTGCACTCTCGGAAAAAATGGCCACAAAATTCTAAACAGAACGTGTGGCACACATTTCGGAGAGGCCTCTGCTCCTGCATTTAAAACCGTGACGTACATTTGAGCCGTCTGCAAAGCCCGAGGGCCTGGCGGGAGCACAGTGCCCACCACTGCAGCAGAAGTGGAGACAGCGTCAGCAGGATTCTGTCTCTTGCTGAGGACAGCGCAGGGAAAATGCTGCTCCTGGGGTGGGGAGGCTCTGCCAAGCAAGGGCAGAGACGCCCTGTGTCGAAAGGCCCGGGGCGCCTCAGCACGCACTGTGGTCAGGTAGGGTAGACGGGGTGGCAGGGCCTGCTGCCACTCAAGGCCCAGGCGAAGCGAGCGCTGCTGTGCTGGGGCGCTTTCTGAGGCTGGGGCCGCGCGGAGGGCCTTTGGCTGTGTTCATTCCAGGAGAGAGCAGGAGGAGAGCTGAGCAGGGTGGGCTCTGGTACTCGTGTGTGTCGCAACGGGGGTCCCCAGAGGACCGCTCTCCCCGTCTGACCCCAGCCACAGACAAAGCCCACCTAGAGCCACAGCCTGAGCCCACTGCCCCTGCCCCAGCTCCTCCCCGCTCAGTGTCTGGGCCACCTAGCAGGCCTGCTCCTGGACAGACGCACAAGCGCACGCGAGTGCACACCCCCCCCCCACAGGTGACTGTCCCCTGCTCCCGTGGCTCAGCTGCCATCTTTCCAGCAAGCTCCTGTACAGGGACAGAACCAGGGCCACGTGTGCCCTGCCCGAGCTCTCGCTCCCAGGCTGCCTCAGTTCTGTGCGGGAGTCCCTTGTGCTCTAGGGCCAGCCAGAGGCACCGCAGCTCCCGAGGGACCCAGCCCGATAGCGCAAGGGCGGTGCCTGGGAGCCTGTGTGCAGCACCAGCAGCCGAGTTCCTGCTGACACCAGGCGCAGTGGCCGGCTGTTCTCCACAGCCAGCACGCACGGCGCCCCTGTGTCCCTCACTCTCTGGCGGCTGTGTCACCTCTGTGACCCCCTCTGCCATCACCTCTCGCCCATGTGCCCTGTCTGCAGCCAGGCTCAGCTGCTGTGGGGTGGGGCATCTGCTCCCAGGAGCTGAGGCAGACGACAGGCCCCACACTTCCCACCCGGCAGGCACCTCCGCCCCTGGGCTCAGCCCTGCCCCTCCACTGCTCCGCACTTACCCCTTTCCACCACTGCCCACCCAGACAGCAGAAAGCTCAGTCCCGGGCCTGGGCCCAGGCCTGCCCTCGGGCCCATCTGCATGCTGGGACCCTGCCATCTGCTCCCTGACACCCGGCCAGGAAGTTCCAGCTGCCTTTCTTCTCCAGACACCAAGAGTGGAGGGAGGAGCCCTCTGACCTCATCACGGCATGCAGGTGGGCAGGCCGGCCCCCCAGGAGCACGCAGGGGACACCAAGCTCTAGCTGTGAGTACCACATCCCTGGCTGCTCACGAGTCACACCCACTTCCCTGCCAGTGGCACTGGTGGGCTGGGGGGACGCTGCAGCTTTGTGGGGAAGCGAATCAAGGCAGGCACAGCAGGAAGCCCAGCTCCTCCCCTGCCCAGACCCCGTGGCCCCCCGGCTATTTGGAGGGAAAGAGCCAGGGAGAGCTGCCAGCATGGTAACCCTGCTAGGAGGTGGCAGGAGGCCGAGGCCTCTGTCCCTCACCCCCTCACACAGAGCTCACGACGCCCACCACACGATAGAGCTGAAGGGCTCGCCAGCCCCCGACTCCCCGCCCTGACGGGAAGACGGCAACCTGCCTGCAGCACCCAGCACCCTGGCCAGCCCACGCTAGGTGGGCCTGGTGGCCTTTCCAGAGGCCTCTCAAGGACATGCAGGGGTCCACTCCCACTGTCACCAACCTGGGAGCAATGGTGGAGGCCCTCCACCTTCTGCCCATGACAACTGCGAGAGGGTGCCTGCCCACCTCCCCCCAACTGCACCCACACAGCTGCAAGCCCACCTGGCCAGCCCCAGGGACTACCCAGCCTGGCCGTTCTTCCCGAGGACAGAGCCATTATTAACACAACAAAGCCCCTTGCCTGCCTCCCCACCCTCCTCCAAGCAGGGTGGGCGGAGGACTATTTCTCCAAACGAGACAGGATGGCAGCTGAGGTGGGGGGGGCAGCTGCTGAGCCCCCGCCCCCACTCTGGCACGGCAGGAGCTGCCAGGGACCGCGCTCTAACAAGCTTCAGATGTGGGATGACTGGAATCACAAATATGAATTTTTATGAGTCTAATAAATCACTCCACTTTTCTAGGGCTTGATGGTTCCCAGCACTGCCAATGCGGGAGAAGGCCCACTGCAAGCGAGGGCCTGGCCCTCGCGCTGGCTGGTGGCCGCGGGCAGGGTCCTGGGCGCTCTCTCATACCCTGGCTCTGCGCCCCAAGGCCACCAGAGACTAACGCGTCCAAGGGGCCCCTGGGTAATGGCAGCAGGTGGAGCGCAGCAGGTGGCTCGTCAGCTGCCAGGAGGGCCGGGCCAGAGTCCCACCCGGCAGAACACGGAAGGCGACCGTGCAGTCACGTGGGCAGCTGCAGGGCCAGGAGGACAGGGGACTCGAGTGTACACGCGCACGCACGCTCGCGCCCACGGAGGCGACAGCAGAAAGGCAGGCCTGTGAGGGCAGGAGAGCCTGCCAGGTCCCACGGCCAGCCCCACCCCTGCAGCGTCTGGCCAGGGCGCTCGGTGACTCTGAGGCAGATGCAGGCGGGTGGCTACTTGGAGGACAGGAAGCCCAGGCCCCCTCAGCCTCAGCTGGCTTGTCACGGCATCGCCACGGACACGGGGAATCCGTCTCTGACAAGCACTCACGGATTATCAAATCACAAAGGCAGCCCCAGACAGGGCCGTAAGTCACCCTAAGCAGCCGTCCACGCTGTCGTCGGAGGAGTTTGGGTGGCTCGGTGATGACAAATCATGGCTGTCAGCCGCCCTGTCCCCCTGTGCGGGGTCCGTGCTCTCTGCTGTCCCACGCTCCCTGGTGTTTAATGACAACACCGGCAGGCCCAGGCTCGGTGCCACCGGGGTTGCTGCCGCTGCCTCCCCGGACTGTCAGAGCCCTATTAGGGGGAAGATTGAGACCCTCCTCTTCCTAAAGTCACTCAAGCAACACAAGCCGCTAGTTCCTGTAATTACGGCGCGCGAGCCATCGATCCTGCGCCGACGCCTGACCTGCCGGTATGGAATGGGAGTAGTTTG
This sequence comes from Pedetes capensis, assembly GCA_007922755.1. NCBI lineage: Eukaryota > Metazoa > Chordata > Mammalia > Rodentia > Pedetidae > Pedetes > Pedetes capensis. Next base: position 84,273 of record VMDO01005314.1, read on the forward strand.
TTTCGTGACAGTCGCTATAGATTACAGGGGTTGGGTCTCCCCTCCTCCTCCTCCCTCAGAGGCAGGGGAGGGGCAGCTGCCCCAGCACGTGCCACGCAGCTGTGGGTCGGAGCCTGCCCACCCCAGGAGGGCTGAGCCTGAGGGGCCTCCCTGGCCTGCAGGGGCTGGAGGGAGGGGCAACAGGCAGCGGAGGGGACTCCCGCAGAGGGGAGGCACGGGCCAGCTGGGGCCTACAGAACGGGGGAAGGTGGGGCTTGGGCCCTGTGGGGGTGTGTCCCGCCTCTCACCCTCTGGAGCCTCTTCAGAGCAGGGACCAGGACAGATGTGTGCTTGCTGAGTGGGTTCACCCAGGCGCTCCCCACCTCCCGCAACAGCCCAAGCAGCCCCTCCTAACTTGGGGCCACACCCAGTCAGCTTGAAGGCCCTGGGCTACCTGCAGGGACGCCTGGCCCCCGTCTCGTCCTCTGTGGTCTCAGCCCCAAGGAGCCCCTGGGACAGAATGTGCCCTGCTGCTGGAGTGCCCCCTGGACCACAATAGCCCCTACCCCTTCTCTCTCGACTGTGACTCCCGACTCTCAGCAGGTGGAGGCCCTGCGTTCTCTCTGTGCCCCCAAGACCTGCTACAGCCTCAGAGCCCCAGGGCAGCACTCTGGAGACAGAGGGGCACTCGGCCTGGGTTCCCGTCCTACGCAGCACGGCCTCCACTCACCAGGTTGGCCTCATCCTCACAGCCCAAGCTCCCTCCTCCCTTCCCAGGGTCCCCCTGGCCTCTCGGCCTCTCTGCCTTGCATGCAGAGGAGCCACAGGGGCTCCCAGACACGTGTGGGCAGAGGTGTGGCCGTAGAGGAGAGGGGCTGCCAGGGCCAGCGCAGCAGCTCCAGGCTTGGAGCAAGGCACGGGCAGAGCCCCCACGCCTCCTCAGAAGGCTCGAGGGACAGGTTGTAGGGGCGGCCGCTCAGCGCAGCCTCCCCTCCCCACAGCTGTAGCAGAACAGCTCCAGCCACGCAAGCACCAGCACCACAGGGCCTCGGGGGAGGCCAGCTCCCGGGCCGAGTGAGGAGCAGCCACGGCACCCGGCTGCCTCTCTGCTGGCCCCAGGAATCTCAGCTACTACAGCTGTCAGGTGACTCCACCGGCAGCCAGGCTGGGAGACGGTCCCAGCTTGCTCTGGAGGGCCACAGTTCTGACCAGCGCTGCGTCCATGCCCTCCAGCCACGGCCACGGGCTGCACCTGAGCTTCACACAGGTGACACCTGGCTGGACAGACCAGGGGGCTGCGTGGCGGCCAGGTGGCCTGTGGCCCCAGCTCCGCCATGTGGCCCTGCCCTGGTGACTGCCACGAGGGCAGAAAGTCTCACGCGCCACAGCATCCTGCCTCCGCTTCCCGAGTAAGAGCCAGGGAAGAAGAGTCTGGGTGCCTAGACATCACTCTCTGCAAAAAAGCAGCCATGTCTAAGTAGAGACATGGGGTCCCCCTGGGGAGCCCCAGGCTGCCAGGACCTCCCTGGCCCCTCTTCAGTCTCCTTCCAGGCCAGAAGGGCAGGGCTGCTGGGCCTGGCAGCCAGGCATGGGGTGTGCCAGGCCTCTCTCCCCTCCTGGCCCAGGGAGTCTGTCTCACAGTCACTCCGTCTATGCTGCAGACGGCAGCAGAAACAGGCCCACCACGACAGCTGGAGACGGCACGGTGGCAGCCCCTCTCTCAGGAAAGCTCCAGGTCATGCCACAGCTTCCGGAAGGCACTTACATGCTCACTTGTGCTTCCATGCGTGTACACACGCATGCACATACACACGTGTAAGTAGAAACTGCCCTCAGAAATGCAGCAGTGAGCTGGCAGCCCAGCCTGGGGCCTTGAGAAGTCAGCAAGGGCCTCCCCCACCCTCAGCCCAGCAGAGACCACAGGGCAGAGCAGCTGCCCACTGCACCGGCCAGGGCGGGCACCCCTGCCCTCGAGGTTGGGGCCATCCCTCCCTTCTGGAGGCCCTCAGCCAGCAGCAGCAGCACCCTCCTCACATCTCCCAGGCGTGTCTCCAAAGCACCCAGGGAGCAAAGGGGACATAAGGCAGGAAGCGGCAGGTACCACACCAGCCTGGGATACCACCCTGGGGTACCCTGGAAAGGAAGGGGCCTCAGTGCAGCCCAGCACCTGCGGGAGCCAGGGATCCTCCTCGTGGCAAGGGCCTTGGCAGGAGGGAGGAACGGGGGGAGATGGGAGGAGGAAGTAGGAGGGAACGCACTGGGGTCTGGAGGCCCAGGGCCCACCAGGCAGTGGCCAGCACTAGGGCTAGGGTTAGGGCAAAGGGCTGTAGCAGGAGGCTTGCAGAGAGCTCCCGAACAGGCCCCCAACCTGGCCTCCCCTGGGGCAATGGGGTCCCAGGGGCCACACAGGGGCTGTGGCACAGCAGCCAGCCCAGCACCAGCCCCAGTGGAAGCCACAGCCCCGCCTGCCCAAGGCCCGCTCATCTTCCCTGGAGGCCTAGAGGAACAGCCCCATCGTGGGCCCCCACCCACCTGGACGGAAGGGGCCTGGCAGAAGGGAAGATGTTACCTCAGCCCCTGGGGGTGGGCGCAGGTGGGGTCCTGAAGAGAAGGAAAAGGAGGCAGACAAGTGAGCTGGAATGATAGCTCCCAGGGGCACAGGAGGGCCAAAGCAGGCCCCAGGGTCGACCCTGAACCCTAACCCATGCCACAAGTATTTCAACCTTCCAGGCATACAGTGACGGCAGCACGTGGCCTTAGCGACGGGTGACGTGGCCATAGCTCAGAAGGCTCACAAGGCCTACCAGCCCTCCCAGTGGCCAGCTCTGCCCCTCAGACTTGGCTCAGCGCCAAGGCGGAGCAGCTCAGTTTCCCTGCAAGGCACCAGGCTCTCCCGCCCTTTCTGGAGGCCCAGCTAGGACACCCCAAGTCCCGGGCAAGGTGCGCGGGGCAGGCCGCGGATTTAACGCGAATCTCCTCAGGGGCGGCGTGCCTGCTTCACCTTGCACCGAGGACCTGCTCCCCGTTCCTCAGGAGCCAAGCACGAGCCAGGGGCCTCGCCAGCCCCCTCTCGCCTGGTCTGCAGAGACAGATGTCATCTCTGCCCAGCAGCTCCCCCACGACCCACCAAGACCTGGGCACAGTCCTGAGCTCACCGTCAGAAAGGAAGTGGCCTCGCCACCACCATGCTCATCTCTAAACATGCACGGCAGCCCGAGGCAGCGCACGAGGCAGGCTGTGTGTGTGTGTGTGTGTGTGTGTGTGTTTTTTCCAGAAGCTTCCTGGGAGGCCAGCCCTATCCAGGCACCTTTCTACACATCTCACTTCATCCTCACACCACCCGGCAGTGTACCAGGTTCCCCTGGGCTGGACTAGATGACCATTGTGATACAAAACAGCTGGGATGACCTTGAGGACCTTGGCCTGATGTCATGGCAACAAAACAACCAAAACTATGCTGTAGGCAGCTTGTTGTTGTTGCTGGGTGCTATCCAGTCATGTTGACTCATAGCAACCCTTATAGGGTTTTCAATGGCTGATTGTTTCAGGATTGCCTGGGGACTGGGTTGCCACGTCCTGCTCCTGTTTTTGTGGTGCTGGGAATCGAACTCGGGACCTCAGAGACTGCAGAACAGTGCTCTACCCACTGAGCTAAATCCCAGCCTGTAGGCAGCTATTAACATTCCCTCAGCTGGGCACCATTGTGCACACCTGCAATCCCAGCAACTCGGGAGGCAGAGCTAAGAGGATCAGGAGTTCGAGGCTAGAGGCAACCTGCAGAACTCGGCAGGACCCTGACTCAAAACAAAAAATAAATGGGCTAGTGGCGCAGCCCAGTGGGCGAGCACCTGCAAAATATGTGCAAGGCTCTGGGTTCCACCTCCAAGTGCTGCCAAAGCAACAACAACCAGCAGCAACAACGAAATACTGCATTCCCTCTTGGGTGGGGGTCACAAGACTCCTGCGAGACCCTCCTCTGAGGTGTCAATCACCATGTCAACATGCCCAGCTCCATAAGGTGCTAAGTTATATGAGAGGTGAGGGTGACATTCACGGGTGGTGCAGCCTCCCGGGGGACCCCTTGGTAGGACTCCTTGGCAGGATTCTTCCTGGTGGTGGAGCTGTCTGTAAAGGCTGCCCCTGAGCCACTCAGGCCCCCGTGAGCAACCCCAATAAACTGATGGTTCACTAGGGTTAATTTACCACGATCATTCCTTCGGTCTGTCTGCACCCTACTGGTTTCTGGGGCTGAGTGGACGTTGTCTTTGTTTCCCCAGGGAAAGTAATTCACACAACACATGCCAAGGAATCGTGGTCAGGACGCTAGCCAGGCCCCCAGCGATGCACACACCACAGTGGGTAAGGAGCGTGCTGGCATCTGTTCTGCTGGGGCACGTGGGGTCTAAGCCCCAGGAAAGAGTTCCCAGGAAGAGCGCAGGCTGAGCACACACACACACACGCACACACACACACACACACGCACGCACGCACGCACGCACCTCTTTGGGGTGTCATGCCTCTCTTACTGGAATTGGAGGGCTTTTCTGTTCTGCCTTCACTGTAGCCCCAGCCCTGACCAAAAAAAAGGACTCCCATATTGCAAGGGAGGCCACAGCAGCGTTAGCTGGCAAGAGCTGCTGGCCAGAGTTTTCCCCAGGAGGCTGTCCTGGGACCGGGAATCCTTATAGTGGTCCCTCCCTCCCTCTCTTCCTTCCTTCCTTCTTTCCTTCCTTTGCTTTTTCTTTTTTCTTTTTTGCACTTCTGGGAGGCCGAACCCAGAGCCTCATGCATGCTTTGCAAGTGCTCAACCACTGAGCAGCACCCCTGGCCCATTTTTCACCCTCTCATCTTGAGACAGGGTCTTGCTAAGTTACGCAGGCACCTCCTGGCTCCCTCCCAAGTCTCCGTGATTACAGGCAGGCACTTCTGCACCTGGTCCCTTGCAGTGGTTTCTGTGGAGGGGACACGCCTGGCCCCACCACTTCTGGCCCAGTGGCAACAATCCTGTGTGCATCGAGGCCCAGGGCTGCGGCAACCCCCTACCCAGCCCTCAGCAGGACTTGCCCTGGAATCGAGTTTACTCCTGAAAGAGAAGATAATCACCTGTGGTCTCAGCAGAGCCAAGTCCCTGGAGACATCATCAGCGCTCACAGTAGGCCAGCAAGCATGGCCTGCACCTGGGGCTGAGCAGCCAGCGCCCCGTGACTCACTCCTCTGACAAAATGCCTATTTTCTCTGGCTCACTAAAAATTTATTGCCTTCCATCTCAGCAAGAGCCCAGCCCTGGGTCATTTAGCAGGTGCCTAGCCTAACCCTTCATACCCACCAACTCCGGCCTCTTCCAGGGATGCTGGCTGCAACGGTGCTGGCGGACAGGACTTGAGGTACGGGCCCTCGGGAGCAAGGCTGGCAGCGTGGCGAGCAATGTCCTCTCTTGGCCACATGCCCTCTGCAGAGGTGGCCCAGCAGGGGCCTCTGCTCCCTGGAGGAGTGGCCAAGGTCAGCTTGTCAGCCCCACACTGGCAGGTGGAACCTGGGCCTGTGGCCCACCCCACACACTTCCTGGGGCTTCCAGGAAGACGGACATGAGACACAGCTGGCCTGCAGAGCCAGCAGGTCAGAACGAGGCACCCCAGTGAAGCCCGACCTTGAGGAGAAGTTCCGGGGAGAGCAGACCTGCTGCAGACTTCCCAGCGGAAGGCAGGTGGGAAGGGCAGCCACTGGAGCCTCCCCTGCCCGCCTCCATCACTGTCCTAGACCGGGGGCTACACTGGGACAATCCCTAGCCACTCACCCTGCTTGGTGTCCTCATGGGGGCCACTGAGAACTACAGGGCATCTCTGTGAGACACGTGTGAGGCCTTTGCTGCCAGCTGCTGGGCCGCCCAGTCCCTTCCCAAAGCCTCACTCTCTGAACCCCAGAAAGTGACTGAGATCATGCTTCACGCCACCGGGGCACGGCAGGCACCGGGGCCTCCTGCTGGCTCCCACAGCCACTCACCCCACCACTTACTCGCTCTGCCGCCCGCGCAGAGAAGGCAACTGGGAGAAAAGGTGCCGGATCCCCCCCAAGCCCTAGCAGCTCCCCACCAGCTCTGTGAAGAGGAGACGCAGCTCCAGGACCAATTCTGACACACGAAGACCACAGAATGACAGCACGCAGGCTCTTGGGGACTAGGAGGGGCCCAGTCATGCGGCCCACAGAGGCCTGGAGGGCCTTCGAAGACTTGGGGAGAGAGGCCACAGCCCTAGACGGGAGCCTGGGCTCTGGCCCATCCCAGGTTGATGTCCCCTGCCCACAGCAGCCCAAGGAGCAGGTGGGTCCCCATCTTGGCACGGCAGGAGAGACACTCAAGGCAGCTTATCTGACCAGTCCCTTCCATGCCGAGATGGGGGGACGGGTGCACCAAGAACAGAGACCCCTAGGCCTGGTGCCTCACCCTGTGGATACCCTGCAGCACCGAGCTCCTTCAGCAGGTCCCGGATGGGCCCTGGAGAGGGTGGCCAAGAGGGAACAGGCCCGGGTGGGCTCTAAGCCCCACTCCGTCAGTAACCTCCGCCCAGCTGTGGTAGGTAAGAGCGGACCCCAAAGCGCAACAGCCGCTGGGCCCAAACAAGCTCCCCAAGGCCAGGCTGGGAACGGCATGGACCTGTGCTATGCACCTGAATCCCAGTGCCCTGGGAGCTGAGGCCACAGGCGGGCGCAGAGCCAGGCCCTGTGCTCACAGACACTGGCCAGCCCCACCTGGCGAAGGCCCAGGGCTCGCATCCTGGGTGCAGGCAGCCAGACAGGCGGCCCGGAGCCAGCCCTGCCCGCAGGCCCACGCCCCTCGCACCAGCAGCAACCAAGGCAATAGCCTGTGACTGGACACAGAGCAAAGCAGGAACGACTGGACCCTTGTGAGCTAGGGACACACGTGGGCAGCACCTTCGAGGCAAGGGAGAGACGCCGCCTCCCCTGCGCTATGGCTGTGTGCGCCGGGAGAGAACAGGGAGAACAGCGGCGAGCTCCCAGCCGCGGGGCCCTGCGCGGCAGGAAGTGCCTGAGGTCGTGCTTCACGCCACCTGGGGCACTGCGGGTGCCGGGCCCCTCCCCGGGCCCTCTGAGCTGGACACCTTGACTCTACAGGCATCGGGCAGCAGTGAGAGCAGGACTGCAGGCCACGCCCAGCCCCTGGCTCCTGTGCGACCCCTGCAGACCCCTGGGTCAGAAGCATCAGGAGGGTTCTAGGGGCCCTGAGGCGCATCTCCTAGGTCGGAGCTCCCTCCTGCCGGGTCTGGGAGACAGACACTCAGGCAAACCCACAAACAAGCGGTCGCTTAATAACTGGCAGCTGCTGAATTTGTGGTCATCGTGCCGGCTATGGATTTCCCTTGTAAACTCCATCAACTCTGCATTTAGACCAAATCTTCCCTTTGGAAGGCCATGAAGCCTGAGAAGCCCGGGGAGGGGTGGCCACGGTGCTGTCTAGGCCCCCTGTGGCCCTGCCAGCCTCCCTGCAACAGGCTCTGCGTGGCCCAGCGGCCCTCCAGGAGCTGGCAGAGGCACTGGCTTCCTGCAGGAAGTGAGGGCCCCGGACGGCAATGGAGTTGCTGTTGGCAATCTAGGGAAGCCGCTGCCACCTCCATGGACACAAAAGTGAGGACGAGAAACGAGAAAGCCCAAGGCTCAGAAGAAGTGGACATTTGCAGTAAGTGTGGGTCCCTCTCCCGAGCTTTCCATGGGGTCCAGGAGCGCTGACAGCAGAAGGGGCGCGCATAGCCCAGCCCTTGCCAGCACAGCTGCACCCCCAGACCACACGTCTCTCCCTGAGCAGAGCCACCAGAGGTGCCCCAGCAGCAGGGAAAAGAAGGTTCTCAGCTCAGATCTGGGCGGTGGCGGGGGGAGGGCATCCTTGTGGCCTGACTCAAGGTGGGTCTCCATCTTGTCAACACGCTTCCGTGGGCCATGGGGTACGGGCTGCAGTCCTCAGGTGTGGACAGACCGCCTGGCTAGGACAGAGATCCTTAATCACTGGGCAGCTTTTAAAAGTAGGAGTGGAGGGCTGGGCATGGTGGTACATGCCTGCAATCCCAGTGACTCGGGAGGCTGAGGCAAAAGGATCACAAGCTCAGGGCCAGAGGCCACCTGCATAGCTTAGTGAGACCCTGATTCAAAATAAAAAATAAAAAATGGGCTGGGGGTACAGCCCAATGGTAGAGCACTAGCCAAGTACGTGCAAGGCCCTGGTTAAAACCCAAAGTGCCACCCAAAAACCAAAAGATTAAAAATTTTAAAGTTTTTTAAAAATAGGTTTGGAGCCAGGCACTATGGCACACACCAGTAATCCCAGCAACTCAGGAAGCTGAGGCAGGAGGATCATGAGTTACAGGCCAGAGGCAGCCTGCACAACTTTGCAAGACCCAGTATGAAAAAAAGGAAGGGGGTCTAGGGGTGTAGCTCAGTGGTGGATTGGTTGCCTAACATACCCAGGGCCCTGGGTTCAAACTTCCAGTACTGAGGAAAAAAAAGAAAAGGTTAAGATTGGAGGCTGCGGACACTTGCCTAGCATGCCTGAGGCCCTAGGTTTGACCCACATCACCAAGGGAAAAAATAGTATTATTATGTTCTTTTCCAGACTGAGACTTAAGAAAATGGTTAGATGAAGCCAGGTTTGGCAGCATGGGCCTGTATTCCAAGCTACTCAGAAAGACAAGTCAAGCTGATCTTGAGTTTGAGTCTGGAATACATAATGAGGCATCATTTCAAAAAAGTTTTATTTTAAAAAAGATTACTATGTAGGGCATGGTAGTAAACACCTATAATCCCAGCATTTGGGAGCTGGGACCATCTTGGACTATATAGCAAGACCGGGTCTCAAAAAATAAATAAATAAAAGATTATGTTCACAGACTTAAAAGGTAAGATTGCAAATTTTGGCAGAGCCTTAGAAACTATTGAATTTTTCAAAAGAAGGAGAAGGCCAGGCGTGGTGGCACACGTCTGCAATCCCAGCAACTTGGGAGGCAGAGGCAGGAAGATCACAAGTTCAACAGCAGGGGTAGTCTGCATAATTTTAGCAAGGCCCTGTCTCAAAAAGTTAAAAGAAAATGTGGCCTGGGGGTGCAGCTCAGTGGTATAGCACTTGTAAAGCATGCAAGCATGAGGCCCTGAGTTCAACACCCAGTACTGCAAAAAAAAAAAAAAAAAAAAAAACAGGAGAAGGAGGAGGAGGAAGAGGGGGAAAACAATAGCTAGGGTCTGTGGCACACATCTGTAATCCCAGCAACTCAGGAGGCAGAGGCAGGAGGATCACCAGTTCAAGGCCAGAGGCAACCTGCAACCAACTTAGTAAGACCCTCTCAAAAGATAAAAAAAAAAATAGAAAAGGGACTAGGGGTGCAGGTTAATGGTAGAGCACTTGCCTAGCAGGCACCCTCCAGTACTACCAAAAAGGTAAAAAAAAGACAAATGGAAATTTTAGAATTTAAAAATAATAACCGAAGCCGCGCATGGTGGCTGACACCAGTAATCTCAGAACTTGGGAGGCGGAGGCGGGAGGGTCAAGAGTTCGAGGCCAGGCTGGTGGGCCACACAGTGAGACTCTGTTTCAAATCAATCAATCAATTAGCTGAAATTGAGACCTCAGGGGATGGATTTAGTGGCCAATCATAAAAAGCAGAATAGAAAACAGGACTAAACACTAAACTAAACTAAACACTAAACAGGACGAGATAAAAACATACCTAGGCACTCATAGCAAAACTGCTTAAAACCAAAGATGGAGAAAACCTTAGTAACAACCAAAGGGGGGAGAAAGACTTGTGACCTTCCAGAGAATGACAATCGATTGCTCAATAGCAGCACCAGCCATCAGAAGACAACGGAATAAACCAAAGAACAGAAAAAAAAAAAAAAAAAAAAAAAAAAATCCACCATCCTAAAATTCTTTTCTTTTCTTCTTCTCCTCTTTCTCCTCATCCTTTTCCTTTCTTCTTCTTGGGAGGCAGAGGCAGGGGATTAAATCCCCAGGCTGGGGATTAAAGCCGGGGCCTCATATTTGGCTAGGCAAGCACTCTACCACTATTCTAAACCTCCAGCCCCTAAAATCTTCATCCAGCAAAAATACTTCAGAAACTAAGGCAAAAGTAAAAACATTACCTGACAAATATATATTGAAGAAACTGGTCCCTAGGAGACCTGTGTTACTGAAGGAAATATTAAGAGGTATTCTTCAACCATAAGCAGAGAAAGAAATCAAGAGTATTGGAAAAATAAATATATCAGTAAGTCTAAGTAACTGATAATCATGTCTTGTGACACCTAGAATATAGAAGAGATGAAATCATGACAGTTCTAGCACAAGAGATGAAAAAATCAGGCTAAGTATTGTAAGCTGTTTCTACTATCCACAAAGTGATCACATGTCAGTTTATAAGTACCAATAATGATACATATGCACATTATAACCTGTGGGGAAACCACTAAAATAATAAAAGAATGAATAATAACAATTAAAAATAAAACAAAATTTTTTAAATATTAAAAGGAAATGAGCTGTCAGAACAAAGAAAAGGCACATAGTAAGATGATGGATTTAAACCTAAACATATTAATGCTTTGTTTTGTTTTTTACGGTATTCAAGGGTTTGAACCCAGGGCCCCACACATGCTTTGCAAGGGCTCTACCACTGAGCTGCACCCACAGTCCATTTTTCACTTTTACCTTAAGACTGGGTCTTATTAAGTTACATGGGCTGCCTCTAGCCTCGTACTCGCAAAGTTATAGCCTCCACCTCCCGAGTCACTTGGATTACAGGCATGTACCACTATGCTCACACTTAATGTATTTTAAATGCAAGCATACTAAATATTTTAAAAAGAATTTCAAAGTGTACTCAAAACCAACTATACACTATATACAAAAAACAGGAAAAGCTGAAAATAAGTACGTGTATACATATGTCCATATACTCACACAAACTACAAATGTCAAACACAGAAAATCAGTGTAGATGCACTGTATCAGAAAAAAAGGTTAAGGATGGTGAAGAACATTTCGTAACATTAAGGCTCAATCAATCAAGGAGATACAATTCTAAATTGGTTTTCACCCAGCAAACTAACTTCAGGATATTTAATGTCATAATGACACTGGAGAAATGAATAAATTCACAAACACAGTTTAAGATTCTAACACACCTCTCCCAGAGATGGTACAAATACAGATTTCAACAGCACAAGTAACACAATTTACTTTATAGCACCACACCCCAACTGGGAATCATATTCTTTTCAACTGTACGCAAAGTTTGCCAAAATCATCACAAGCTTGGCCATAAGACAAGTCAAAGCAAATACTAAAGGTATCAAATCAGATTGCGCACACAAAATTAAGCTAGAATGCATCAGTTAAAATAACTTCAAAATCCCCAAATGTTTGTAAATGAAGCAATACCCTTTCTACATAACTCATTGGTCAAAGAAAAAAAAAATCACAATGAAACTCAGAAAACATTTGGAGGGGGAAAAGTTAATTTACACAGCTAAAGCTACATTTAGAGGAAAATTTATAACCTTACACTGCATATTTTAGATAACTCAGCCTCTGTCCTACCCAGCACTTTCTCTGACACGCAGGACTAACTGGCTCTCTGGCAGCCAGGATCCTGAAAAGAGCTCTGCTTGTCCCTGTCTCTGCTTGCTGCCCCTCAGGCCCTGTCACCTCCAGTAAATCCTCACTCCTAGGGTAACCCACAGAACCTGGAATGGGAGGCAGGGTGGCTGGCAGCCCCTCCCTCCAGGTCTTCTCCAGCCCTGATCCCAACCATTCCTTCATCCCTCCCAAGGGCAGGGGACAGCACAGCCTCAGTGGGTGGGAGTATGGGGCAGGGCATGGGGAAGCAGCCTCAGCCAGAACCGGACAACGAACCCTACAGAGGCACCTCCCGCCCAGGTACGCGCTTCCGTTTAAAAGGAAAAGAGTAAGCAGACTCAAGCCAAAAGGGAGTGGGCCAAAGAAGGTTTCCAGAGTCCTTTTTTCCAGCAATGTCCATCCCTAGAGACCTCAGACACAGCTGCCAGCCCTGTCCTCGCCAAGCCCCAGGCCCACCAGCTAGCACTGGGGCAGAGGCAGGCCCAGCTGGCTGGCTGCTCACGTTGAGCTCAGACACACCCAGGCCCTGAGTCACAGGCTCCCAACAGGGGCTCTCCACGCATGCCTCTCAAGCAGCAAGGGCAGCCCTGCCTCAGCCCCATCCAGCCACACCCTGTTCCCACCCACCAGGCCAGAGGGCCAGAGAGCTAACCCGGGAGACTCCTCTGCAAGGTGCTCAGGTGGCGGAGGCACAGGGCAAGGAGAAGGGTGACTGCCTCCCAGAGCCCTCAGCAGGTGCCTCCAGGCCCTGTTATCCTTGCCCAGCTCTGGGGTGCCGCCCTGGAGCACGCAATACAATTCTAAGGGGAACCCAACACCCTCCGGTTCAGTGTCCTAAGCCAGATGGGACCAGTCCACATCCTGCCATTACATGGCAGCTCCCGGGGGGGGGGGGGGGGCTTCCCTGCAAGAGGGCAGGAAGAAAGCTGCCCACCTTGGAAGAGCGTCCCACCACACCGGCCTTGCCACCCTCGCCCCAGTACCAAGCTGTCTTCAGCAGGAAAGGATTGCACCTGGAACGCTCAGGCCTGTCATGCGCACATCCCCTCAGGCCGAACATCTCCCGACATCACTCCCGGGGGCTCATGACCCCGAGTACAGCAGAGCAGCTGCCGCCTGCAGCTCTGAGGGGAGGGCTCCCTAGGGATGGCAGACTTGGAAGAGCCCCCAAAACGTGCAGAAGTCATGGCCTGAGGCCCTGAGCCAGGCTGCGTGGCACCCAGCATTCCATCCCTGCTCTTCTCAGTCACGCGGAACATGCGATGCAGGGGTACCAGGGGTTGGCCAGACCCTCACAGCCTGGTCTACCAAGCCCATGCAGGGCACCCAGCTCCTGGCCTCAAATGCCACAGGACGCAGCAGACAGGGAACAAGGGCCACTGCACACAGGGGCACCCAGGATGGAGCAACCCCGCAGGGACCCACCGCCTGGAGCCCGCCGAGCCCACCCCCACAGCAGGGGCTGCCTGGCTCTCTGAGTTCTGTCATCTGCCCCGTGGCACAGAGTAAAGCTGATGACCTGCCGAGGCCACTGGCCACTAACTGAGGATACCCAGCCCCCCTGCACAACTCGGGGACCGGCCAGCAGTGCAGGCCCCCTGGAGGACTGTCCTCCATCAGGGTGCAGCTGGGCACCGGGAGCCACACTGAGGCTGCCCAACTGGCCGCTCCCTGGCCCTGCCTCTACACACCAGGATTCCCTGCTGGGATTCCTGTGCCCGGAACACAGATCGGGGCCTGGGCCCAGGGTGGATCGCCCTTGTCAATTGGCTCCTCACGGGCTGGTGCTGTCCCCACATGAGTAACATTACCCCCTCGGGCTTTTGTGATCCAACCATCCTCCAGCACAGCATGGCAGAGACAGACTGAGACCCCCCTCCCACACAAGACTGCTCACGGGCCTCAACAGGGCAGGGGAGAGGACAGAGCGCTCCGGCCTGCAGGCCGCCTCCGGACACCCGTGGCCTCCAAGCCTCGGTGCTGCCCTCTGGACGCCTGCCAAGCGTCCATCAGGAAGAGCAGCGGCTCGGCAGACGATTCGGCTCCTTCCCCTTCAGCTGCCTCCCCGTGAGAGACAGAGGCGCCAGCGGCTCCCGAGCAGCCACAGAGACCATGGCAGAGTAGCCTGGGGAGCCGTGTGCCACGACGGCCACCCGGCCTGGGCAGGGAAGGGGCAGGGAAGACGCCCCTGCTGCAGCAAGAGGGCGTCCCTAATGCTCGGAGCTGAGGACAGACGAGGGGGCCAGGGCTCCCAGGACAGCCCTCCTGGTGGGCCGGACGACTGCAGCCCTTCCTGCTCACCCTGCACGCTGTTCCCAGCGTCCTCTCACCTGGCGCCCAGGTAGAGAACCTGCCTGCCGCCAATGTCCCTCCACCCTCTGGCCCTTGGGAAGCCCTGCCCAGCCTAGCACCACCTCCTGGAAGAAGATACTCCAAGGCAGCCCGCCTGCCTTCGTGGACCCTCTCACCAAGGCTCCTGTCAGGGCCTCTAGGCCACCAGGTCCAGGCCATCGGTCCCGGGCCAGGGCAGGGATGGGACACAGCAGGAGTGGCAGGAAGACAGGCTGCGCTGGCGAGGGCTCTTGAGGGTTGCCTGTGCTGGGCAGGAGACACCAAGGGGGCACAGAACTGCAGGGCTCTGGCTGAGCCGCGCATCCAGGTGGACTCTGAGCTCACCCAGCCGGGCCTGGTGGAGCCGTAGCAGGGGTCCTCAGGTGAGTTAATGGGGGACAGCCTGTCAGCAGCGACAGGGAGATGACAGCCCCGGCAGGAAGGAGGGCAGGCCCACATGGCCACACCCACCTCCAGAGGCAGGAAGCCCCTGGGCACCCGGATCGCACCTGCTCCCAGGCCCTCCCGCTATGGGGTGCCCGCAAGGCCTGGTGAGGGACACTGCCAGGAGCAAGCCGTGGGACAAGTGCTAACTCACATCCATGCACATCCTCAGGGCCCTGCTGTGTCTGGAGTCAGACCAACAAGGCGCCTGGCCACAGGAAGAGCACTAGACAGGCTGAGTGGAAGGAAGGGCCCGGGAGGATGGCATCCAGGAGAGCCTTGGGCCACACTCCTGGGAAATGCCGGGCACTCAGCAGCATGCCTTCTTGTGGGACTCAGCAGGCTCTGTGGCCACAGCAGCCCAGCCACAGGTGGCCAGGCAGACCCTTCACCCTGCAGCTCAGCACCCAGTACCAGGCTGGGCTCCTGAGAGCCTCTCAAGCCAGTCTGGGATCAGTGGCCAGGGTGCTGTGCTTGACTCAAGAGTCTTCCAGGGGCCAAGCGCAGTGGTGCGGTAATCCCAGCCACTTGGAAGGCAGAGGCAGGAGGAACGCAGTCTGAGGCTGGGGGCAGCCTGCGTAACCTAGCGAGATCCTATCTCAAGATAAAAAGTAAGCTGGGCACGGTGGCACACGCCTGTGATCCCAGCTGCTTGGGAGGCAGAGGCAGGAGGATCGCAAGTTCGAGACCAGAGGCAGCCTGCATAACTGAGCAGGACCCTGTCTCAAAAAGTGAAAAAATGGGCTGAGGGTGCAGCTCAGTGGTCCAGCACTTGCAGAGCATGCAGGTGCGAGGCCCTGGGTTCAACCCCCAGTACCGCAAAAAAAAAAAAAAAAAAAAAGATAACAAGTAAAAAGTAAACTGGAGGTAAAACTTGGTGACAAAGTGCCTTCAAAGTATGTGCAAGGCTCTGGGTTCAATTCCCCAAGTACCACAAAAAAGAAAAAAAAACCGGCTGCCAGAACACACGGGGTGGGGGGGATGTGCCATCCCTCAGGCAGAAGAGCAACAAAAGAACCATCCCGACTCATTCAGCAAAGGATAAGCCCAAACTGTGCCAAGCCAGAGAGCCCAGGCCAGCCCTAGAGGCCGAGCTCCAACCACCCTGAGACCACCACCCTTCCCAGGCCAGAGGCTGGGCCAGGCAAGCCCCAGGTCTTCAGCTCCATGGCCTCATCCCCGAGAGCAGCACACATGTGCGCTCCCATGCCAATTCTTTTGGAATAATTAATTAGCACGGCCACGACGAACGTAAAATTGGAGGCCTCCGGCGTGCCTGATAATTTATGCAAGATCCAAGGATCGCTGTGGCTGCCTTTCCTAGAGCTTAATTCAGCATTTTCTTTTTCCCTTATGAAAGCAGGACTCCAGATTTAACTGTTCTCACGCCCTTTAACAGCATTTGCCGGAGTCAAATCGAACGGCCCAGATGCACGCCAGTGAGTAATGATGGATCGCAGACCCCCGAGGCACTGGGCAGGGCCTCCCAGGCAGCGGCACGAGCCGCTACACAGCACACCGGGAACACCAAGCTGGCCCAAAGCACCGGAAGGCTCCATTCTCTCCATCTGTACGGCAACCCCAGAAAACACAAGAGGCCCAGTGTCCCCCAGCGACGCGGCACCAGCACCGGCACCAGCACCAACCCCAGAGGCTCAAGGCCACTGTATGCTCAGCATGTGGGCCACGTTCCAGGACCTAAGCACCAACGAGTGCTGCTCCCGCACCCAGCAGGAAAGGGCAGCCACCTGCTGGCCCTGACCCTACACACTCCCCTGCCGGGTGCGGCAGCCACCTCAGCAGCCCTGAGGCAGCATCTTGGGCCCCCAACGCCCCACAGCTCCTGCCTTGCATCTGGGGCTGGGGCAGGAATCCAGCTCTCCGTTCCCCCACAGCTCAGGAGGCCCTGAGCTGACTCAAGAAAAGGTGCCAGACAGCACTGCCAAGGGCCAGGCAGGGACAGACGCTGCCACACGCAGGCGCCATTCCTAAGGCTCTGTGCGGCCAGGCTGAGCTCTTAACAACATCTGCGCTCTGTCGGCAGGTAGCTCCGGGGAGGCCCCAGGCACGGGGCCCAGCAGAGGACAGGCACCCGGAGGCTACAGACCAGGGTACTTCCAGCCGGCCAGCCTCTGCTCCTGGCCATCCCAGACAACCCAGGGTGACAGAGGCAGTAACAAAGCGCTTCCTCATAGCTGCCCATGGTGCAGGGTGGCCGCGTTGGGCTCCCTTGGCCAGTCACCACAGGCCCTCACCCACAGGGCACACGTCAGCCTCCCCGCAGGGAGACAGAGTACTGCTCCTGCAGACCCTCTCCTCCTCGCTGCCCAACCAGGCAATGCGCAAACTGTCCTGGACTACGGAGGTTCTGAAGGCTCCTGGCCAGCCGCTGCCTGCACTGGAGGTCAGAGGGGGTAGAGGCTCTCGGCACAGCAGGGTTTGCTCACCCAGCAGGAGCTCTTGGGGGAGGCCAGGACCTGGCTTTCAACATGTGCGGTGACAATTACAGGGAAACCGCCTCTGCCCCACGCACTCTGGGCTGCACACCACACCACGCAGGGCGTCCTGCTGCTGAGGGCCTTGGCAGCAAGATGAAGCTTTCCTTTCTGCCCACTGCCGAGAGACTCACGAGGGTGTGCCGGGGTCGGACGACAGCACAAGTGGACAGGGCTCTGAGCGCCAGCAGCACAGGCAATAACGCCACAGTTCACACAACTCAGAGAACACGGCAGGGGCAGCTGGGAGTGACCTTCAAGGACAGGAGCTGCTAAGAGGACCGTGAGCATACAGCAGACGGCTGAATGAAGGCATGGAGCCCTGGCCAGCGGAGGGAGGCATGATCTTGGCAGGACAGCACTGCAGAAGGTGGCAAGCACAGAGCACCTTAGAGGGAGCGGGGCCCAGTCAAGGAGAAGGGGGAGGCAGGCGGGGCCTTCAGAGGGTGGGGCCTGTCAGAGTGGGCAGGTCCCGGCCACAGAGAGGTGAGGCCTTCGGCAAAGGGGTGGGGCCTACAGGGCTGGGGCCTCCCAGGAGAGAGAAGGTGGGCCTAGCAGGAAGCAGGAGCCCACAGGGCTTCTGAGGAGGAAGCGAGGAGGGTTTTAAGGTTCCCATGGCACCTGGGAGGGGTTGCCAAGGGCCAGAGCACCCTGGAGCTGGCGCCTGCTCAGTGTGGGCCACACAAGCCCTGGGACAAACTGAGTGCAAAGCCACGGCTGGAGGTGGGGGTCCAGCCGGGCCTCGGGGGCCTTGAGGCTGCCTAGTGAGCTGTGCCTTCTCCAGGTGGCTGAGGAGGCCATTTGGAGAGGACCCGCGTGCACCAGGAGTGCCTGCTCGGGCGCTGTGCCGGGGCACATGGGCTTAAGAACAGAGGAGGACCCCAGGGACCTCTGAAGGGTCAAGAGACGGCCCGTGGTGGAGGAGTCCTTTGAACCTAAGAGATCAGGCAGGACAGTGGGACCACGCACACCTGCCCTGGCAGCCTGGAGGGCACAACGGAGGAGCTGCCCCAGGGCAGTGGGCACAAGGACCCCCACGCACAGACGGGGGGCCCGGGCTCAGGAGAGCCACCTTCAGATGGGCCAAGGGCCGGAGGCTGGGATCAGGGGCCAAAGAACACGATGAACCT
The DNA here is from genome assembly GCA_007922755.1 of Pedetes capensis. Taxonomy (NCBI): domain Eukaryota; kingdom Metazoa; phylum Chordata; class Mammalia; order Rodentia; family Pedetidae; genus Pedetes; species Pedetes capensis. Next base: position 102,287 of record VMDO01005314.1, read on the forward strand.
GAGGGGGAGTGCCAGCCCCAGGAGGGCAGGGCAGCCCCCAGGGGGTGGCAGAGGGCTGCATACCAGGCGGCTGAGAAGAGACCAACAGAGCTCATGCAGGACGCGCTCCCCGGGTGCATCCCTGGAGAGCAGCCATCCCGGAACACGCTCACCCTGGGCCGGGGGAGGGGACCAGGCACTGGGTGCCACCTGGCCAGATAAAGGGCCAGGACCCTCCCCTAGCCTTTCTGTCAGTGGCCCATGGAGAGTGGACATTCTGCTTCCTGTCCGTGAAGGGTGACGGCGTTCCGTCTGTACCATCGGGCCAGCACAGTGGATGGAGAACAGGCGCTACCGCTCACCAGCAAACTCTGGGCCGGAGGCAGGTGACCATGCCTGGGTGGCTCATGTGAAAGCCTGGACTGCCGGCAGGTCTCAGGCCAGCCCAACGTCCACAGGTGAGACCACCGTGAGAACCTGGCCCTTCCCATCCAGCCCCACCTAGGCCTCTGGCAAGGGAAGGGCACAGGGAGAGGAGGGCGGATGATAGCCTCGCACCCATGACCCTGGACCGGTGAAGCCGAGGGGTCTTCCAGAAGGTGACGATACCACAACCCACGCACTCACAGTGGCTCTTCCTTGCCACCGGAAGCAGCAGATGTTTCCAAGGAGCTGCTGGCAAGAATCCTGTGACTTACTGACACCTACCCAAAGCACGGGGCACAGCCAGCCAGCCAGCCGGCCTGGCACGCACAGGCTTGACGATACCCTCTGCACACAGCTCCACAGTGTCCAGCCTGCCACCTCAGAGGGCCCCACCCCAGCACTGGGCCCAGGCTGTGGCCTGAAGTAAATGAGCCTTGGAGCTGACCCGGGGCCCTGAGGCCCCAGGGCCCTGACAGGTGGCCAGCACCCTGACTACTCACTGCCACAACGACAGGGGCAGCAAATCAAGACAGTGCGTTTGAGATCCTCTGCTGAACGCCTTCCCCAGCATCTGTCCCTGGGAGCCAGTGCACTCAGGACTCTCTGTGGGGTACCTCAAATCTCAATCTTCCATTCCCAGGAGAAGAGGGAATGAGGAGACAGAAGGGAAAAGGCAGGCTGACAACAAAGGGGACCTCCAGGGCCCCCCTAATCCAGAGTCGGACTCCTGGCCACAGAACCCTCGGGAGGCTCAGGGAGCAGGGATGGGGAGGGAGGCACCAAGTCAGGCTGCAACCTTCCTGGCTCTCGGTCCCCAGGCAGGCGCGGCCGAGGCTGCTGAACAAGGCAGTTTTGAATTCAATTAAAGCGATTATCTGTTGTGCCAAATAAATTGTGTACAGCATATATCCTGCGGCACTTTACACCTCCGGGCTCATTATTCCCTAACTGTTTCCTCCTGTTTATGCGCTCTCAAATTAAATTGCTGATAATATGCGCCAAAATAAAAAATGAGCGCACCTTGTCCCAGGAAAATTGATTCTCCCTCTCCTGAACTGGCGATTGCCAGGTTTTATATACTCTGTTCCTGGTGATCATTAGTAATTCAATTTTCTTTTTATTAGCCCCCTTATCTGCTGAGCAATATAGTGGCAGGGCTGACCTCTTTCGCACGGGTAAATGTTTAAAATCTTTTCCCTGATTAATTTTGCCAGTTAAGAAAAAGAGGAGAAATGGCCCGGCTCTTAGCCATCACAATGAATAAAGCTTAATGTTGATTGTGATGGAATTTCTAATGCCAGGGAAATTGATTGAACGCGGCAATTACGCCGCGAGAGTAACTCGGGGGAGATGGGATCACTCTCTCCCGGCCGTAGCCTTTTGGTTATTTAAAACAATCCAATTTGCAAGGATAATTATGTATTAGTGTTTTATCTGCCACTTGAAATGAACAGGGGAGTTTCGATACTGGCCCAGCATTAGCAGGTTATTGCTGCAAATCACTTGATATCTGCTTTCTTTCACATAAAGAGGAAATTAGGCAATCAATTACCAGAAAAAGGTGGATAGGGAGATAAGAGGGGCAAGCCCGCCCTCTGCTGGCCACTGGCCCGCAGAGTAGGGTGGAGGTTAGGGCCTCAGGCAGGGCTGCGTGGCAGCTGCCAGAAGCCCTACTGTGCCCTGGAGGCCACGGCAGCACACTGCCGGTCAGGTGCCTCCTCCAGGAGGAGAGCTGGAGCTGGGGCTGAGCGTTGGCTGCAAGGGAAGCCCACCACTGAGCAGCCCAAGCTTGGGGCTGGGCCTTCCCACAGGCCAAAGAGGCCCACCCCTGCCAGCGGCATGGCACCATCCCAGCCTGGGGCCCAGGACCGGCAGGCCTCTCTCGGTTCTTGGGCAAGCTGGGAGGGACAGAGACAGTGAGCACCACAGGAGGAAGCCAGGGAAGCCACACTCCCAGGTCCTGGGTAAGCCACCTCCATCTCCTCCACTGGTGCCCTGGCCAGGCCCACCCCCTGCGGGCAGCCCACGCCCCTGGCCTCTGCCTGCCGGGGTTTTGTGTGGCAGTCTCTAGAGCCACCTGCCCGAGCAAGCACGTCAGGACCCGGCGTCCCCACCTCACCACTGTGTGCAGTGTCCATGGGCTGCCTGCCCGCCCACTGAGAGGAAGACAACCTCTCCTGCGAGGCCCTCTGGACTCCTGCCCCAGCCCGAGAGACACGCGTGGGCCCACCCTGCCGCCGGAAGATGCTGAGGACCACTGGCACAAGTCGCAGCCCCCTCTTTTGTCCCTCTGGGCTTCCCAGCCTAACCACGACCAACTTCCTGGCCTTACTGTGGCCGCAGGAACCTTCCTCACAGCCCAGTGCCACCCCCGCTGCCCTCATGCCCTCCTGATCCTGGACCACACGAGGGCTATGTGGCCTCCCTTCCCTCCAGAGCAGAGCAACCCCAGTGCCATGCCAGTGTCACTCTCCATGCTGGGAGGCTGAGGGTGGGTACAGAGCCTTCCCGGAGCCCTTTCCCACAGGACTCCCAGCCGCCACGTCAGCCCGAGTATGAGGCGATCTGTGTCCCCACACCCTGGGCAGGCACAACACGGGCAGCCTCCTCTCCCCCACGGTGCCGCACCCTAGGCTGGACGGCCCTGGGCAGGTAAAGCCGCTGCCAGCCCTGCCAGCAGGAGGCAGCCTGCCATCCCCAACCTGCCATCCCCAGCCTGCCATCCCCAGCCTGCCATCCCCAGCCTGCCATCCCCAGCCTGCCATCCCCAGCCCTGCCATCCCCAGCCTGCCATCCCCAGCCTGCACCTCAGTCTGCTCTGGGCCTGCGCGGGTGGGCTGACCAGGGCCCCACAGATCTTCCTCCCATCCTGCCTGGCCACCCCCCCAAGGCCCTCCCCGTCCTCTACCCATGCTCCCCTCCTGGCCAGGGGGCCCCTCTCTACTTCCATCCCATGACCTCACTGCAGCCACCGTGTCCCCTGGATGCCTCCCGATCCCTGTCACAGGGAGATGCACACTGGTCCCGGCACACAGCAAGCATCAGCCACACATACGGCCTGGCCTCCGCAGGTGCCTGTGGCCCCAGCCCTGGCCGCACAGCCGCTCAGCACTGCCTGGACCCCACAGCTCACCCCCAGCGGCCAGCCCCTCCCAGGCTCGTGGCTCTGCCCAGCACCTCTCCTCCTCAGGCCTTCTCCAAAGCAGTCCAGTCCAGCCAAGGATGGTCCCCAAGCGCCCCAGCATGTGGTCACCAAGGCCAGGCCTGCTGGCCCCCAAGCACCCTGCGCTCTCCAGATTTCACACAGCTCCACCATGTCTGCCCAGATGCTCCAGGTGGAAACACAGGGTACGCCTTGGGCTTTGGCGCAGCCACATCCCGCCATCTACAGTGACACCAGGTGACCACGGAGCAGCCCCCTAGAGTCTCCAGCCCCTCCTTGCAGATCCCCGTGCACGCACCGGCCTGGAGGTGGCTCTCCAAGTGTGTCCTGGCGCCATCGCCTCTGTGGGACCCACCCAGGCCTCCCAGAGGACGCCCAAGACTCCAGACAGGCTTCTAGCTGCTCACAGAACCAGTGACAATGGCCTTGAGTGCAGCTGTGCCTCCTAGGCCCAAGCTCAGGACAAGCCGGGGCACCTGTGGCCCCAGACTGGCTAAGGACAGGGGCCCCTGGAGAAGGTGGAGGCCGGGAGCTCTGGGGAACACAAGGCCTGGGGGACTGCCACCTCACCACACCCAGGAGGGACATCCAGGTACACGCTAATGGACTGCAGAAAAGGGCACCACAGCCAGCGCAGCCCCCCCACCCCTGGAGCACAGGGAGTGCGCCCCCATCAGCCTGACCCCCTGCTGCCCACCCGAGCCCTCCAAGGCTGGGGCTCTCTGGCGGCCTAGGCAAGGGGACGGTGGGTCCCCGACTGGCCAAGCAGGGGGCGGCTTGAGGCAGGTCCCGCTTGAGCCCAGAGCCCCCTCCGTGGTGTACCTTCCTTGGCGGGAGGGTGGGCCCGGCTCGGCGGCAGGCGGCACAGCCGGTGTCTGGTGACCTGCGTCAGGCCCTTGCTGGGGGTCTTCCTCAGAACGGGGCTGCTCTTCCCTCGGAGGAACTGTCTCCGCCGTACAGTGAGGTGGCTCTTGCTGGTGGCGGCAGTGGGGGGGCTGCTCTTCTTGTCCCCAGGAAAGCTGGAGACAAAGCACAGGCGGTCACCCGCGGTGTCACGGGGCGGCTCTGCCCACGTCGCCCCTCCTTACCCTCACCCGGACATGAGCTGAATGAGGAACGGAGCCGGGGAGGCCAGGGCTGAGCTCCACGGACTCCTTTCCACACCCCCTCCACCCCTCTGGAGCCAGGCCGGGACACGGGCAGACCTACGGACCTGGAAGACCCCGCGCCACCTCAGGCTGCCACGTGCCCCAGAAAGAACAGAGGCCAGGGGACTCATTCCCTGACCCTGCCCGGCCAGATGAGCTCCTGCCTGGGGAGAGCGGGGGCGATGGAGAAGACGCCATCCCCGAGGAGCTGCCACACGCCCACGCGCAAGAGGGGCCTCCAAAGCCCAGAGCCGGGGCAGCCAGCAGCCTGGCTAAGGCAAAGCCTCCCCTCAAGAACTGAGGAACGAGGGACAGAGCTAAGGAAATGAAGATGGCACCTGCCTGGGGACCAGAGCCAAAGATCAAGGTCAGATGGCAGGGAAAACTTCCTGAGGGGGACTCACAGCCAGGAGGTGCCTTCTGGGATGGCACATGCCACCATGTAATGGCACAGGCAGGCCCTCTGCCCAGTGAGCACAGTTGCCACCCTTGCCATTAGCTGCTGACCTGATAAAGTCCCTGACCCCAGAAGACAGTTTGGGCTGTGACACTATCTTTGCAAGCTACACCCCTCCTTGGCCAGTCATACAATGCCCCGTTGCACAAAGGCAGGGAGCTCAGAGAGTGATGTATGCTCATGAGGCAGTGGCTCGTCCTGGTCACCTGGCCACCACCAAGGAGGCCGCTGGGATATAATACTGATCTACTTCTTCTGGGGGCAGTGGCCATCCACCACCTCAGCGCTCTTCCAAAACCAGGAGAGCCTAGGAGACCGCAGCACACCAGCCCGCTTGCTGCTGTTCGCCATGGCCCAGCTGGAGCAACCCTCTGCTTTGGCCAGGGTGGGGCACCTGACAAGGCCCGGCCCCCTAGAGCCCAGAGCCCTGGGCCAAGGGAAAAGCGGGAAAACCCAAACACGCATGGGTAGTCTCCAGAGCCCCAGGCCGCCATCCAGCCCCAGGTGGGGCTCTCACCGGGCCTCCCCGTCCTCCGCACAAAGGCACACCCACAGGGTTGCTCCTCCAGTGCCCAGCCTGGCACAACTCGGCATGTCCTCGAACCCTGCAGATCCCGAAGGGCCACTGCCTCCATGGACGTCTTGGTCTCTCGCCAGCAGGAGAAGAGGTGGGCCTGCTGCCCTGGCCGGGGCTCCTGCCTCGGGCCTCCCCATCCCTGCCTGGCTGGGTCCCCAGGCAAGCCCCTGAACCTCCCCGGGCCTCACTTCCTGCATCTTCAAAGGGCAACGGTACCTCCGACCTCACTCCTACTACACACACGCACGGCAATCACGCACAAAGCTCCCGCCTCGGTGGCAATGAGAAGGCCCGAGATGAGCCTTCCACTCCCGTCTGTGGGCCAGACCAAGCGGGCAGCACAAGCTAAGGAGATGGCACAACTGCCCCAAGCTCCACAACTCAGGAACCAAACCGAGCCGCCCCTCACCCAGACAGGGCACTGGGCGGGGAGGTGCGCACCTGGTACCGCCCCGCCTCCGGATGATCTTGGTGCGACTTTTCACTTTGTAAGCTGAGAGTGGGGTCTCCTCAAAGAGGGGATTCAAGCTGTTGGGTCCTACTGCTGGTGTGTCCCCTGGGGGGGACCGAGATGGGACTGGGGAGAGCTGGGAGGCGAGGTCCTTGCTGCCCCCCTCCGACTGCCAACGGAAGGAGGAGGAGGAGGAGGCCGAGGGGCTGGAGGCCTTCCACTTGTACTTGCTTGGGGAGGGCCTGGGCTTGGAGGCTGCGGCCAGCTTCCGGGGCCTGGTCTCCAGGTCGGCTCTGGGCTGCGGCTTCTCCATCTTTCCGCCTGTGCCAGAGGGGGTCCTGCTCACGCTCTCCACCGCGGTCCTGGGACTCAGGGCCCTCCGAGGGGCCCGGGGACTCTTCGCTGAGGCGGCCACCCATTTGTAGTTGTTCTTCCGGAACTTGTTGGCTCGACGAGACACCAGTGGTGAGGCCTCCCGGGCATGCCTGGTCTCTGAGGCTGGTCTGCCCAGGGCCAGCCCTGAGGCCAAGGAAGTTGGCTGATCCGGGTGGCCGGCATTTGCTCTCTGGTCCACAAGGCGTTTCACAGCAGGGCTGGAAGCAGAATGGGGACCCGTCTTCTGGCTCGGGGCCGCGCCGTTGCAGGGAGGCTGGGCAGAGGATGGAAGGTGTGGCTTGGCGGCGATTTCACTCTCACTGACTGTCCGCCGGGGCTCGGAGGGGCTGTTGCTCATGCTGCCCACAGATTTCACGACCCGGGGCTTACCGGGCTCCTTTTGGCACACCAGAAGGGGATCCTCCACACTGCAGCTCCCCCGGACTCTTCCCGGCCTCAGGGGCTGCAGCTGCCCACCCGGGGGCTCGCCCTCACCTTCTTGGGGTCTCTGACCACTCCAAGGAGGGTCAGCTTGTTCTTCCAAAGAGCCCCGCTGGAGCCCTGAGGCGCTGGTCGAGCCAGACTTTGCCGGTGGTTTGATTTTGATGACCATGTTCTGATCTGGACTGAGCTGAACCTGTCTCTCCAGGACATAGGGCTGGGGCTCAGGGGCCTGGCTGCTCCCAGCCTCGAGGGGCAGCTGCACAGCACGGTCACCAGCTGAGTCAGAAGATGCTGGGGGCCGATTCACAAGGGAATATTTCTTTCTCCATGAAGGCCCATGGTGGGAGGAGAAGTCCCGCCGACTTGGACGAGGGAAGCGGCCACCGAAGGCCCTGCCACCGTGGTAAGTGGGTGGCTGCCACCGGGAAGCAGCTGAGGTGCTCGGGGCAGGGGCATGGCCGTGGAGGTTTTTGTAGTCGTCAATCAGACCTGCGAACACAGAATTGCAGGCTTAGCTCACCAGAAGATGTAAATAAAAACAGCAGCAAGCAAGACTACCCTGGAGGAGCATCAGCTGGCCAGAAGCCCCCATATCCCATCTCACCCCTGGCCCCTGCCAGCTTCAGAGGGGCAGCCCCCAGTGCCTGGGGACCACTGACAGTTCAGCCCAACCCCCTAGGCCTGTCAATTCCATGAGCATTTTCCCCACCAGGCCCACTCAATCCGATTTCTGCCTGCTTAGGCTGAGAATGCAGCCCCAAGTGACGACAGTTTCATCTGCTGATCTGCAGGGTCAAGGCTTTGAGCGGAAGCGTTACTCCATAGGCAGGGACCAGTCAGGCCCCCAACTTCGAGGACTGAACAGAAAGGGGCCAAGTCTTCCGCAGAGGCCTCTGGCTGCCCACGGGCAGAAAGGACAAAGGGCTGCACTTTGTACTCTCCACCGAGTGTAAGGGAACTGACACCCATGGCAGGAACAAGAACACTGGCCCACACAAAGGCTGGCCACCTGCCGGATGCAGAACCACTTCCTTCAGAAGAGAGGCTGACACCACCGCCACGGGACTCTCAGGGAAGCCCCCAGAAGGCTGCCCTGTGGCAGAATGGCAAGAGCACCGGCAGGAGTACTCAGCCCCCTAGTTACGAAGCGCCCCACCACAGTTCCCGCCCAGGACACAGAGAGCCTTGTCCATTCAGGGTGACTCCACGGGTGGGGTGGGGGAAGCCCAGGAGCGGTCCCAGACAGGAGGCAGTCCGCGCCGACTCTCCTCCACACGCGCTTTCCAGATCCCTGTCTTCTCTTTGTAGAGATGACTTTGAGGACAACTGTTTACCGCTCTGAAAGACCAACTTGGGTCTAAAACATGTGAATGGGCAGCCCGGGGAGTAGGGCTGTACCGAGGCAAGGGCACCCCACCGGCCGGCGGGGAAGACCCCGCTCCGGAGCCGGCCGGACGCGCTGGACCGAGGACGGGGGCCGCGACCCAACAGTTGGGCGGCGGGAGAGGGCGGGCGCCGGCGGACGCGACCCCGAGCGCAGGCGAGGGCGCCACCCCCGGCCGGTGCCCGAGCTCCAGGCACCGGCGCAGTCGCCGCCCCAGCCCGACCAGGTCCGGCCCGGCCGGCCGAACGCGCAGCGGGCCGCACCCCCGCCCGGGCCTCCGACACCCACGGGGCCGGAGGGGACAGCGAGCGACAGCGACGGCTTCGGGGAGGAGCTGCGGCGAAGCGAGGGCGACAGGGCGAGCGGCCCGGCCGCGGCCCACTCACCCTGCAGGAGGCGGATCTGCCGGCGCAGCTGCTCCTTCTCCTCCATCTCCGGAGTCCGCGACGCCCAGCCAGGCCTCCGCGACGTCATCGCCGCGCGACCGCTTCCCGCAGGCGAAACGGGAACAGCGGAGCCCTGAGACCCAGACAGGACCCGCCGTCGCCCAGGCAACGCCGGTTGTGGGGGATGGGGCGGGGGGGGGAAAGGGGTAGCGCGCACGCGCAGAGCGGGCGGAGTGACGTCACCAAGGAGCGACCGGAAGTAGTGGCCCCGAGGTCCAGGCTCCCGCCCCGAGCTTCTGTGTTCGCTGTCGCGCGCTGGGGGCTCCACGGGAGAAACGCCCTGGGCGGGGGCCGGCGAATGGCGCCTCTGGGTTCAGGCGCGGGGCGGGCGCTGCTGCGGCTGAGACAGAACTGTGGGAGATGGGCTCAGGCCTCCGAAGACGCGAAAGCCTCTGGATTCGGGCGGAAGCAGGTGTTAAACAGGTGGGAACGGAAAGGGCGCAGCCGCGGGGAAACAGTATGGAGGCTTCTCGAAAAGTTAAAAGTAGAATTGCCAAGCGGGCCCGGTGGCGCACGCCTGTCATCCCAGCGGCTCGGGAGGCGGAGGCAGGAGGATCGCAAGTTGGAGACCAGAGGCAGTCTGCGTAACTTAGCGAGACCCTGTCTCTAAAAGTTAAAAAAAAAAAAAAAGGGCCGAAGGTGCAACTCAGTGGTCCAGCACTTGCAAAGCACGCAGGCGCGAGGCCCTGGGTTCAACCCCCAGTACGGCAAAAAAAAAAAAAGTAGAATTGCCATACGGTCCAGTAATCCTGCATCTGCGGGTGCGCACCCAAGAGAGTGGAAAGCACGATTCAAGCCTGTGTGCACACCATGTTCAAGGCAGCGTTACTCAGAATAGTTAAACGGAAGGAACCCAAATGTCCGTTCACAGAGGAATCAGTAAACGAGATGTGCTGTACAAATCCAGTGGGATATGCAGTTTTTTGTTTTGGCTTCGTTTTTGCGAGGCTGGGGATCCAATCCAGGGCTTACTGCAGAGAAGCCAAGCACTCTACACCTGGCTCCATCCCCAGCTCATTATTCAGTATTAAAAAGGAGTGGTGGTCTGAGATGGGCTGTAGTATGGACGGAGTTTGAAAACTTTATGCTAAGTAAAATCAGTCACAAAAGGAAAAATATTGTATGTTCCTGCTTTTGTCCCACCACGTGTCTGTCAGCTTGTCGTGCTGTTGGGAGTTGTCTGTTGCTGTGATGTTGAAAGCTGTGCCACTGGTATTTCAGATATCAGCAGGGCCACCCCTGGTGGACAGGTTTCAGCTGAGCTTTCAGACTAAGACAGACTAGGGAGAAGGACCTATAAGCCCACTCCTGAAATAATTAGCCATTGAAAACCCTATGAATAGCAGAGAAGCACTGTCAGATATAGTGCTGGAAATTGAGTCCCTCAGGCCAGAAGGCATTCAAAAGACGACTGGGGAAGGCTTGCCTCCTCAAAGTACAGTGACTAAAGGCCCTGGAACCTCCTTTTATTGATGTAGTGTGGCTCAAAATAAGAAGAAACATAGTGACTGCAACATTTGACTCAAATATTAAAAAATCACATGTATGGCACAGTGTATAGTAGTGTTTTGTTCTGCTGTATATAGGATCTCCATAAGTCAGACCGAACTCGACAGCACCCAACAACAACCATTTTTATGAAATATCTAGAGTAGACAAATTATTAGAAATAGAAAGGTTATCAGGAGCTAGGAGGAGGAACAGTGGGAAATTATTACTTAAAGGGCACTTCTGTTTTGTAATGAAAAAGTTTTGGAAATAGTGGTGATGTTTGCCTAACATTGTGACACAATTACTGTGACTGACTGGTACACTTTGAAATGCGAAAATGGCCTGTTGAGATGGCACACGCCTGCAACTGCAGCACCTCTGTAGGTGGAGGCAGAAAGACAGAGTTTGAGCCCCGAGGCAGCCTGCACAACTTACCAAGAACTTGTCTCAAAATAAAAAAGGTGCTGGGGGTGCAGCTCAGTGGTGGAACACTTGCATAGCACGCACAAGGCCCTGGGTTCAACCTTCAGTACTGGTCAGGGAGAAGCACAATTAAATAGCTGCAGCAAAAAATACAAACATGATCTAAGGGAGTAAAATGTATGACAGTGATAGAAAGGCTGGGTGTGGTGGCACATACCTGCAATCCCAGCATTTGAGAGATGGAAGCAGGAGGATTTCAAGTTCAAGGCCAGGCAAAGACACATAGTGAGTTCCAGGCCAGCTTGGGCTACGT
>VMDO01005315.1:0-21215 GCA_007922755.1 Pedetes capensis
AAGGTGTGTCTGACTCATGCCATGATATTTTCAGTGGCATCATATGGTTGTGAAAGCTGGACATTGAACAAGAGAGACAGAAAAAGAATTGATGCTTTTGAATTGTGGTGCTGGAGACGTCTATTGAATATACCATGGACTGCCAAAAGAACCAACAGATCTGTCCTAGAAGAAGTACAACCAGAGTGCTCCTTGGAAGCAAAAAGGCCAGACTGCGTCTTATATATTTCAGACATGTAGTCAGGAGAGAACAATCCCTGGAGAAGGACATCATGTTTGGAAGAGTGGCAGGTCAGCGCAAAAGAGGAAAACCCTCCACCAGATGGATTGACACAGTGTCTGCAACAATGGGCTTAAACATAAATAAGATTGTTTGCCTGACACAGAATCGGCAAGTGTTTCGATCTGCTGTACATAGGGTCGCTATGAGTCGGACTCGACTCGACGGCACCTAACAACAACAATTAGCATTTAGAGTCACATATTTACAGGAAGCAAATCACTCTCCATGACTTCTGATTCCCTTACAACCTTTAGTCATTCCTTCAGCAGCCATTACTACTCCCCTTGTGTGTTTTTGATAAGCATTTTAATAATCTTTTTTACTGTTATTATCGTAATACATGCTCATGTATGAAAAATTCAGAAACCACAGCAAAGTTGACTTTTAAAATCACATAGTCTTAAAAACACTATTAATATTCTTGTACATTGCCATCTATATTGTGTTTGACTTAATAGCTATTTGAAATTAATATGCCCCATAAGCCAGCTCTGGTAAAAAAATCACCAATAAACTAGGCTATGAACTGCCGTCAGTGATCTCTTTCGATTATGAACAGAGCCGTATCTTCATGACTATAAAACAAGCAATCGATTCAGTTCAAAAGATGCAACTCAATTGGGGAAAATTGGTTGAACGGTTGTTTAATTCCTGAATAGAGGCTGGCACTGCTCACTTTCTTAAATGCCTTTCCATCAGCCTCGTGGTGGGAATTAAGTTTCTCGTTAACTACCACTTCAAATATAAACTCCTCCAAACACAGATTTCCTGATTGTTTAATCCTGTGTGATTGTGGTAAGCACACAGGAAAACCCTCTGTTAGTAATGTTTTCTTGACAAGTACACAATTACTGCTGTTTGTCAAGACATTTAATGAGGATTTATCTTCCTTTGCACCATTCCATAAAAGACACACTATTCAATAACGAATGTAAGGATATCGACTTACCTGATTAAGAACTTATGTAGTCCAACATCAAAATACCTGCGCAAAAGAGACAGAGACAAGCATATGAATAAATCACGTTTACACCAAGGACGGACTTGACATCTGCAGAGCTCGGTGAGGAAATGGAGTACTCTACACCACTGATTCTCAACGGGAGGCCTCGTGGGCAGGAGCAATAGCCTTACTGTTGGAAATGCAAAGGCTCAGGCCCACCTCAGGCATACGGATTCAGAAATTCTGGCTATGGAGCCCAGCAATGAGATTTAACAAGCCTTCCAAGGCATTCCAATGCAGAACAAAGGCTTTGTTTTGTTTTGTTTTTCATAGGACCGAAGCATAGGAGATTGAGCAAGGCAAGCGCTCTCCCACTGAGCCACATCCACAGACCCTTTTTATAATTTTTCAGACAGCGTCTCGAAAAGTTGCACAGGCTGCCTCTGGCCTTGAACTCGTAAGCCCCCGCCTCCGTCTTCTGAGTCACTGGGATGACAGGTGTGTGCCATTGAACCACAGCTTTTTGACAGCCACGGAGTCTCTCTATGTCAAAACGCTCTTTCTAAAGGCCATCGGGGCATGTATCCAGGTACCTCCCACTTTTCTCACGCATAAGCAGAGGCTAGATCTACCTTCCAAGGTGAGTCCTTTTATGAACATTAGTTGCCTCATGTGTTCATTTACTCAAAAATAAACAAAACGTGTTTCATTTTATTTTTATTATTTACTTATTTTATTTATTTATTTATTTATTGAAGTACTGGGAAAGGATGTAGTTTGAACCCAGGGCTTTACACTTGCTAGACAAGTGCCCTACTACTGAGTTGCACCCTCAGATCCTTTATTATTGTTTTTATTGAGACCACATGTGGATAGGTTGTGCAGGCTCCTCTGGCCTCAATCTTGTGATCCTCCTGCCTCAGCCTCCCAAGTAGCCAGGATTGCAGGCATGAGCAGTGGCATCTGAATATGAAACATGTTTTAAAAGCACAGAACCACAGTAGCCAAAAGGAAGGGGTTAGAGTTACCGCTGGTCTTCCCAGCTCCACCCACTGTAGTCCCTGGAGCAGAGAAAATATAACAGAGGTGGCAGAGAAAATATCACAAGGGTGGCATGGTTGTTGCTCGCTGCTTTTAGCCACATTTATGAGGGAAAAATGGAGCAAAAGACAGAGCAGGAAGATCCGAAAAAATATGCAAAGAGGGAAAAAGCAGAGGCCTAATGTTGCAATAGATATGGCTGGTTCAGGAAAGGAGGACTTCATTAGTAAAGAGATACAGCAGTAAAGAGAAGCCTTGACCTTTCAGTGGAATAACAGAAATCCACTCAGGGGGCAGAAGGAGTTGGCCAGACCCATCCCCTCTAAGACTCCAGCATGTGAAAATGAAAGCCCATTTGAAAGGACAGTGTCTGAAAACCAAATGCCCCCACCTGCAAAGGGGCCATCCAGGAAAATGGTTTCTTGGCCTGGGCACACAGAAGCTGCCATGGCAGCCATGGTCAGAAAGGGCCCAGCTACCTCTTGAGCTAGCGGCAACCCTTGACAATGTCCATATGGTGCTGGTTTGCAGGTGTGAGTAATGCAAGAGCTAAGGTGTTTTGGGGACTGCTACCAAGGTTCCAGAAGACAGCCTGCAAGGCGAGGGAATGTGTACCAGGGTCAGGTCCCCTGTGGAGACGCCATGAAGGGCTGACATGTGAAGCTTTGAGAGTGAAGCCTAAGCAGCAGTCGAGACCCCCGGACATTAGAGATGCCAGCACTGTGAAATGTCTGCCAAGGGAAACTACCAGTAAAACGTGGAAGCAGTCTGGGAGGGCCAGAGGGGCAGAGCCATGCAAGCCTGCTCAAGCCCAGATGAGGCTCCATGCCAGAGGACATCATGGGTGCTGAATGTCAGACATGGAACCACAGGATTTGTTTGCCCAGCAGGTTATCAGTCTTGGTAAATTAAAATTTACCTTTGAAGCCATTTTTTTATGTATACCTATCAATAACATCAAGTATGTTTGCATTTGGCTGGGGGTATATTTCAGCGTAGAGTACATGCTTAGCACACACAGGCCCTGGGTTCAATCTCCAGCAACCCCCTCCCCAAAAATGTGCATTCATATTGCTGTATGACATTCCCCACTCTCCATCTTTAGGATTTTCCATTTTCCCAAGCTGAGACTTTGTCCTGACACAGTGTCTCCATTCCCCTGCCCTCAGACCTGGCAACCAATGTTCTACTTTCCCTCTCCACAAATATGACAATTCTCGGTACCACATCTAAGTGGAATCATATAATATTTACCCGCTTGTATCTGGATGGCTGCAGGTTTTAAAAATCAGGTTCACCATGCCAGGCACGGTGGCACACACCTGTAATCCCAGCAGCTCGGGAGGCGGAGGCAGGAGGATCGCAAGTTCGAGACCAGAGGCAGTCTGCATAACTTAGCAAGACCCTGTCTCAAAAAGTAAAAAAAAAAAATGGGCTGGGGGCGAAGCTCAGTGGTCCAGCACTCGAAGAGTTTACAGGTGCAAGGTCCTGGGTTCAACCCTCAGTACCGCAAAAAAAAAAAAAATCAGGTTCACCTAATTCATATCAACAGTCCCTTTAGACCCATCCACAGCATCCAGAGAATGATGTGGTTCCAGACTCTTCTCTTTCATTTCTTGGTCCCAGGCCCATGGAGAGGGTGCCCAGCCAACCAAGGTCCTCTCCCTTCTCCCCCACCTGGAATATGTGGTCTACCTACTGGACACTAAGCTGTAGCCACCCACCTATGGAGTATTTAAAAACTAAACATTTGAATTCACACTCACGTGATGAAGTAACTATTTCTGAAAGATAAAACTGTCTTCCCTATTTGACTATGGCCAATTTGACACTGCCTGTAGCTGTAGCCCTGTGGCATCCGATCCCGTCAGATCTCAGAAGCTAAGCAGGGTCCGGTCTGGTTAGTCCTTGGATGGGAGACTGCCTGGGAACACCAGGTGCTGTAGGCTTGAGAGACAGACCTGGCAACCCACTCCCAAAAAACAACCAGCCACTGAAAACCCTATGAACAGCAGAGAATCACTGACAATAGTGTTTCACCTGTTGTACGCAGGGTCGCTATGAGTTGGATACCAACTTGATGGCACCTAACAACAATAATTTGACTCTAATTGTATGCATTCACACAGAACACATGACCGATTTTCTTTGAAAAACATGTTTTGAGGCTCTGAAATACTTCCCAATGATAATATCACGTAGCCACCCGATGCACAAATGTTTTCACCCAGGATATCAGTCTTACTCAGGGCTAATATTGTAGCTCCACAAGTGGGTTGCAGACCTGTTTTGAACCATGTCTAAACACAAGGGCCTTCATAGGGACAACAAGGTATGGTAGAGTTCAAGCAAGCTTTAATTTAATCTGCTCCCCATCCTCCTTGGATCATGTGGGAAAGCAAGGTGAGGCTTCCTACAGTTACAGCTTCTATGCGCATGGGCAGGGCTCAGCACCTGGAAGAGTGGAGTGTGGGGGTGTTCACACTCATACTCAAAACACACACAGGGCTTACTCTGAGCAAGTACTCTTCTGGACTACACACATATACACAATGCTTGCAGCAATGCCATGGGGTAAGTACAGAGGAAGACACAGAGCCATAGGTTAGTTGCATGACAATCCCATGACCATGCAGTTAGGGATAGGAGTAAAGCCAGCCTCTGAACCCAGGCAGACTCTATTCGATGAGGCTCTCTAAGGAAACTCGGCCCTTCTTTGCCCACGAGGGAAGAGCCAATCTCAGCGCAGGTGACAGCGGTGGAACAGACCAGGTCCTGTCCTGTTGTTTCTAAATAAGGCAAGATACCCTTCTGGATGCCTCCTTGTGTACAGGACCACCTGGCTGTAATCCTGAGATCTTACTGAGAGCAATCAAGCAGCCAGGGATCAAGCTGTCCACCACCCTTTTCTAAATATAGGTAAGTATTTTACATGAGCAATGCAAGAGTGGTGTGGTATTAGAAAATGTATTAATATAATACATCATAATAAAACTAAGGAGAAAAATCATTTGGTCTTCACCCTAGATTCAGAAAAGGCATTTGACACTCATTCTATATTAAAATAGCACTCAAAATTTTAGTAATTGATATCCATTCACAGAATGATAAATTATAGCACAATACTTCTGATCCAATACAAGCATACCACCTAAAAGGAAGATATTACAGATTTTCCTACCAAAGTTAGGGACAGGACAAGGATGCCCACCACCTCCACTACTGAATTCTCTATGAGAAGTGATAACCAATGGAGCCAAAAGACAGCAGCAAAATGGTGGAAAAGGAAGAGGTAAAAACTATCTTTGCTTACATATAATAGGATTGCTGCTGTTGTTAGGTGCAGTCAAGTCAGTGTCCGAGTCATAGCGACCCTACATACAACAGGTGAAACACTATTGCCAGTGCTTCTCTGCTATTCATAGGGTTTGCAATGGCTGGTTGTTTTTTGGGGAGAGCGTTGCTGGGTCTGTCTCCCAAGCCTACAGCACCTGGTGTTCCCAGGCGGTCTCCCATTCAAAGACTAGCCAGGCGCAGCCCTGCTTAGCTTGAGATCTGATAGGATTGGACGCCACAGTGGTAGAGCTGCAGGTGCGATATGATGATACATATGGAAAACCCAAAGGAATCACACAAAAATAACTTAACAGAAGGAAATTTTAACAACACAGTAGGTTAAATATTAACATACAAATTAATATCGGTGTACAATTTGAACCCAGTCAGAAGATAAGATCCTCTTTATAACACTGTAGAGATCCTCCCTAAAAGTATAGTCTTGAGAAGACCCAATTCATGACAGAAAAAAATGGAAATACAAATACAACAAAAAATGGCCAAACCTAGATGAGAAAATTATAAAACATGGTGAGAAGGCATAAATGTAGGCATGAACAAATGAAAAGCATAAAACGTTTTGGATAGTAATAACAAAAAAGTGTCAAGTTTCCTCAAATTAATTTATACACTTAATGTGACCTCAGTAAAAGTGTCACCAGGAGTTTTTGGTGGACCTACACAAGTTTATTGTAATATTCATTTGGTAGAAGAACCAAGCAACAATAGCCAGGAAGACACTGAAAACAAAGAGCAGAGAAGGGAAAACAGGTCTAGCAGCTATTAGAACAAATTATAGAGGATTATAATAAAGGCAGTGCTATGCTGGGGCAAGAGATGGGATTTAGCTCGGTTGGTAGAACACTGCTCTGCGGTCTCTGAGGTCCCAGGTTTGATTCCCAGCACCACAAAAATGGGAGAAGGCCGTGGCAATCCACTCCTGAGGCAATCCCAAAACAATCCACCATTGAAAACAGTAGTGTTTCTCCTGTTGTACACAGGGTTGCTACCAGACAGCACCTAACAACAACAACATGCTGGTGCATGAATACGCAGATGAAGTCACCTCCTATAACTGACTGATGATGCTGCCTGCCTGCAGCATTACGTACAGCTCTGAACACAAATGCAGCTTCTAAGGTCTCTAGTTCAGTGGTTCTCAACCTGCACACTCAGCTGTCTATATCAGCATTACAGAAGATAAATCCCTCTCCCACTGAATGTTACCAAAAATGATCTCATCTTTAAAGGAATCAGAGGGAGGGAGAGAGGGAGAGAGCTTACTTCCAGAAATGGGAATTACTGTTTGGACATCCCTAATTCAAAAATTTGAAATGCTTTGAAATCTGAAACTTTTTGAGGATTTTTTGGACTGTGGAGCATTTCAGATTTCAGATCTTCAGATTAGGGATACTCAATAAAATCTATGCAAATGTTCCAAGATCAAGAAACCTCTGCAATCTGAAAGTCCTCCAATTCCAAGTGATTCAGATAGGAGATACCCAATCTATGTGTATTGTAAATGTTGCTGTTGTTAAGTGCTGTTGAGTCAGGTCCAACTCATAGCAACCCTATGTCCAACGGAACAAAACACTTCCAGACACTGTGCCATGCCTGGCACTATGTCAGTTCTTCCCTGCTATTCATAAGGTTTTTCGATCAATGGCTGATTGTTTTGGGAGTGAGCTGCTGGAGATCAAATGCAGGGTTTCAGAGAGTGCAGAGCAGCACTCTACCAACTAAGCTAAACCTCAGCCCCCATATTGTAAACAGTAACCAACATTTTCAATTTCACATGCTGCCCCAAGGTGCTGCACCCTAAAAGCCTATCACAGTGAGTCCACTTCACATCACCTTGATTGGCCCTCAGGATGGCTGGCTAGCCAGAGACGGGTAAGATTCCTCACCAGAGGGACAACCTAAGACTGGCACAGTCATGGAGAGGCCATCAGGAGAGGGAACGCTGCCTGCCTGGATGGAGGGAGAGGCATAATTGCCCACCTGGTCACTGTGCACCTGGTCACTGTGCACCCTACCGAGCCCTGCTTAATGGTGTGTGTAGCATATTGTTGTTTTGAGACACTTGCTGATATCATGGTTTCCTGGAGTTCAGTTTGTTCTGAATTCACCTGTTTTTATCAATTACTTAATCCACATTCTTGGGGAAAGGTTAAAGAAAGTTCATGCACTCGCTTTGTACTTGTGATGTGACAGTATGACTGATGTGATTTGTTAATGATTGACTAAGAAATAAAATCTAGATATAAGCTGGGGCTTGAGAGAGCTACGACAGCCTGTGATCACAGCTTATAGATATTCTCGGTTTCTGTGACTCTTCATTTCTCCTGTTGGCATCGCAGCTACACACATATTTCAAGGAAAATTCAATTTTACTATACTTAATCTGTCATTTTTTCATGCTGTGGGGGCTTGCATATTGCTGTGGTGCTGAAAGCTACACCACCAGTATCTCAGATACCAGCAGGGCCACTCATGGTGGGCAGGTTTCAGCTGACCTTCTAGACTAAAACAGAGTAGGGGGAGGACCTGGCAGCCCACTCCCAAAACAATTAGCCATTGAAAGCCCCATGAATGGCAGAGAAGCACTGTGAGATATAGTGCTGGAGAACGAGCCCCTTGGCCTGGAAGGCCTTTAAGAAACAACTGGGGAAGAGTTGCCTCCTCAATGTAGAGTCGACCTTAATGACAGAAATGGAGTAAAGCCCCTGGGACCTCCTTTTGCTGATGTGACACAACTCAAAATGAGAAGAAACACACACACGATCTTTTTTATGTTTGAGGCCATTATTGCAAAAATTGCCAAGGACTAACCAGGCCCGACCCTACTTAGCTTCCGAGATCTGACCGGATTGGACACAGCAGTGCTATGGCTGCAGGCTCTATTGCAATTATTGCAATAATGGCCTCAAACATAAAAAAGATCGTGTGTGTGGCACAGCATCAGGGAGTGCTTCCTTCTGTTGTACACAGAGTTGCTATGAGTCAGACTCAACTAGACAGCACCTAGCAAGAGCAACATATTTAGTAGAAACCCTGAGAAAAGTGTCATATGCACAGTGTGCCACAAACCCTTATCTTCTGGACATAAATCCATCTGGAGAACAAAGAATTTAATTTCCCCCTCTCCTCATTTCCCATGAGCCAAATACTGTCAAGGGCTGTTACAATCAGTGCCTGCTCAGAGGTGACATCATAGAGAGACAACTGACAGAGTAAGTACCGCACTCCAGGAGCGCCTGTTAGAGACCAGCACATCTGTGCAGAGCCTGCTGAGAACGGCAAGGCCCCCACCCCCTCCCTGTGAGGGGCCAGTGCACAGGCACCTGTTTCATTCCAAAAATTCGTTGTTGTTGTTGTTATTGTTGTAGTAGTAGTTGTTGTTGTTGTTGTTAGGTACCACTGAGTCAGTGTCTGGTGTCCAACTCATAGCGACCCTATGCACAATAGGTGAAAACACTATTATCAGTGCTTCTTTGCTGTTCATAGGGTTTTCAATGGTGGATTGATTTTTGAGAGTGGGTTGCCAGGTCCTTCTCCCAAGCCTACAGCACCTGGTGTTCCCAGGTGGTCTCCCATCCAAGGACTAACCAGGCCCGATCCTACTTAGCTTCCGAGATCTGACCAGATTGGACACAGCAGTGCTATGGCTGCAGGCTCTACAAACCCTAACTAGGCAGAAAAGACCTGTGGCGGAAGGTCGGACATGAAGCATGGTCACATCAAAGAACAATCAACAAACATCAAACTGCGAGGCTCTCTGGTAAAACAGATCCTTTCCAACTAACCACTCCCTTGATATCAAGAAAGCACTCCATTTTAAACCCCCACAGTTTTAAGTTAAAAGCCCGTGGCTACATGTTTTGCACTTTATCTTTACTTTATGCTTTCTAATGCTCTCTTAACTGTGCACCCAGACTTTTAGCCTGCTTAGGATCCATTAGCACTTCAAAGACAATTTGTTCCTTTCAGTCACTTACACTAGAAAAAACAAAAATTATCAGCTAAGAGAGCTAAGATAGGTTTGTTTTTCACAGCAGGGTGCATCAAATTATATCAAAAATCATGTCTGTAATTATTCTACAAGATTTCTTCAAGTAGGGCACACCTTCATGGATATAATAATCCCTACTCACAAAATGTAAAAGCTTAATTATGCTCCATTTATCTACAGGTGGAATTTCCCACAAGCTCATTACTCAGACCACACTCCCAAGTCAATATCACACAGAAATAGAAAAGGCAGCAAGTGTAAGTGCTACCACAAGCCCATGTATTGTATCCTACAAGATATCTGAATCAAGCCACTCAATTATGCGTGAAATATCACCACCGAATTGACATGAGAGCTCATCATCGGTAGATTATTGTGCAGATGATTAGACAGGCAGAAGATCCAGAATCACAGAAATCAGACAGGAGGACTATGAATGGACAAACATTGCCACCTGGCCCATGAAGACTTCCATAGGACCATTTCGTTGTTAAAAGCACTGCTGTTCATATTCATGACCTTAAAGTCACTGGTAATTAACCACGGGCAGAGTGAGTATCAACAAATGTTGTTGTTGTTGTTAGGTACTCTAGAGTTGTATCTGACTCATAGCGACCCTCATAGAGTTTTCAATGGCTGATCATTTGGGGATTGCCTCGGGAGTGGATTGTCACGTTCTTCTCCCCTTTGTGCGGTGCTGGGAATCGAACCTGGGATCTCAGAGACTGGAGAGCAGTGCTCTACCAACTGAGCTAAATTCCAGCCTGATTATCGACAATGTTATTAGGTACCCTCAAGTTCGTATCTGACTCATAGCGACCCTACATACAACAGGAGAAACACTATTGTCAGTGCTTCTCTGCTATTCATAGGGTTTCCAATGGTGGATTGAGTTTTGGGAGTGGGTTGCCAGGTCTGTCTCCCAAGCCTACAGTCCCTGGTGTTCCCAGGCAGTCTCCCATCCAAGTACTAACCAGCCTGACCCTGCTTAGCTTCCGAGATCTGACAGGATCAGATGCCACAGGGCTACGGCTGCAGACACAGCTGACCATAGTCCTGCCTAATGGCTGGTCTTCATCTTGAGTCAAACCATCCAACTATGCAACTTGCAGATCTGTTATCCTCTGAATTAACAAATGCATTGTAAGTTTCTAAATTTAGAAGGAATTTGTTACACAGGAATATATAATCAATATGGGTATTCAAGGGAAACAAAAAAATTCAAGAAAACTTACTTTTCTTCTGATCAGAACAGGTTAGTATTTTCTATTCCATCTCATTTTTCAAATGTTGCTTGATACCCACTAAAGTGATCATGACCTCCAATAGGTCATAGTCTGAGTTCTCCCAGCAATATTAATAATATACAAAATATCCAGAATCCCACCTGCACCTGTAGTCAAGGGAGAGAGTGCCTCACTGATAATAAACCAGATCTATATCTAAAGTTTCAGCCGATTGTCATGATAACTCTGAGAGTGAGGCAAGCATAGCCTGTAGAGGAACCACTGGCATCTGATCCAATCAGATCTTGGAAGGTAAACAGGGTTGAGCTTGGTTAGTACTTGGATGAGAGACTGCAAGGGAACACCAGGATTGGGAGAAGGACCCTGCAACCCACTCCCCCAAAACAATGAGCCACTAAATAGCAGAGAAGCACTGACGATAGCATTTGGTCTGTTGTACATAGGGTCACTATGAGTGGGACGTGGACTCGATGACACCTAACAATAGCAAGGCAAACATTACAACCTCCACTTTCCAGATGAGTTAATAATGGCTGGGAAAAAACTATTTAATGTGCTGTGATGCTTAATCTTAATTGGCAACTTGATTGGATTGAGAAGCACCCAAGATGCGTAAAGCACACCTCTGGGTGTGTCTATGAGGGGTTTCCAGAAAGGATTAGCTAAGGGAGGAAGACTCACCCTGAACGAGGGTGGCACCATCCACAGGCTGAGGGCCCAGACGGAATAAAGGAGGGGAAAGGAGAAAGGCAGACAGCACAACCATGCTTTCTCTCTGCTTCCTGGCCGCCATGATGTGAGCCGCTCTACTCTGCCAGGCCCTTCCCATGATGAGGGGCTGAAGCCTCTGAAACCAGGAGCCGGAATAAATCTGTCCTCCCTGAAGCTGTCTATGCTCAACTCAATGGCACCTAATAACAGCAACTTGAGAGATCAACAAAGAGGAATATACTTAAGTGGTACCAACCAGGGTGGAGAGGGGATTTGACAGGAAGTCACTCAACAAGGTGACACTAGGAACTGCTAAATTCAATACGGACAAGAAAACTGTATCTTCAGGTAGACTTTAATACAGTTAAGACCATAACCAATGGACTGCTTTAGGAAGTTTCCTGTCACTAGATCAGACTGGTAAACTGGGAATCTAGGCTCAAAGCTGTAAGTGCTTTCTATTTGCTAAATTAAAATCTCAAGTTGATATTTCCCACTTAGATCTCTCTCCCATAATCCAGACCTGGTATGGCTAAGTGTACATCTCACTCTGGCTAGGCTTCGGTCCAGCTATTTGGTCAAACACCAGTCTAGGCATTGTGATAAAGATATTTTTTAAATGCGATTAACACTGAGATCAGTAGACTTTGGATTTTGCTGCATTGTGTGGTGGGCCTCTTCCAACCAGGCGAAGACTGTAAGTGCAAAGACGGAGGAAACTCAGAGAAGAAGGACTCGTCCATACTGTTCAGACTCAAGACTACAACATGAACTGCTCTTTATGCCTTCAGTCTTCCCTACAGATTTCAGATCTGTCAATGCCTTTAAAAGAATTCAGACACACACACGCTTCTCAGAGGACTTGGTGGAGACTAAATAAGTCAATTGTCCCTTCCTATCTTAAATCAAGGAATAAACACTTATATCCAAACAAAATGGTATCTTCTAGCAGGTTATATGAGACAGTGGCATAATAAAAATGCTTAACACCTTGGCTCTTTTCAGTTTTATCTACATGGAACCTTTTTCCTGCACTCCTTAAAAATATGTTATTTTCATCTCCTCATTTTAAAAAAATTTCTTTTTGCAATCTTGTTTTAAGTATTTTTCTAAACTGAAAGTAGAAAAGCTTTGCAATGCTTTCCTTAGTAAGTGAAAGTCTCCATGATCTTTCCTACCACTGAGTTTGACTGAAATTACCACTTTCCTACCACTGAGTTTGACTGAAATTAAGCCATGACTCCTAGGTTAAATGCCACAGAACTCAATTTACAGTTCTTACACAAGGGCACCCACAGGTCAGTGGGTCCCTGGTTCCTTCTCTGTGAGGACATTGGTTTTGACTAATAGTCTCATTACAGAGTTCTGCCTAAGGACACAGGGATTTTAAACGTGGAAAGGTTTCTGAGGAATTTGATTTGCCTAGAAGATTGCTGCTTGGATGACCTTGAAAATTCCCTGGTTGTCTTTTAGGGCTTTAACTTTCCTGCCTTCGTGGGTTCTCCCTGGAGAACGCTCCTGGGAACCAAGTCTAAGCAAGGGCAGCTCAACTCCAAGTGGAGACGTCCAAGGGAATTAGCAGAGGTGGTCTCCACTCATGTAAATTTGTGGTCATTGTTTCTAGTAGATTATCTGCTGGAGGCCGAAATTTCCCTGAGATGCTCTGAGATACCTTCTCTCTGTGAGAATGTGTTAAAGTCCAAATTCTTCCCTGATGCAACTATCTCTACCCGTTCTCCTAAGCCATCCACAGGCCCCCACTCCATTCACAGCCATAGTAACATGAAGGCTTTGGTGGCTGTGAACTTCAAGCCCAGGCCCCTCTTCAGGCCTTAGGCAGCAAAGCTTAGACACCAAACCAGGGCTGATTCCAATTTGGTAACCAGATCACAAAATGATGTTTCAGATACCTCCTAGATCTATTTTCTTCCTAAAATGGGGTTACATGAGCAAGCTTGGCTTCCTCTGTATCTCAGCAATTGTTGTTGTTAGGTGCCATGGAGTCAGGTCCAATTCATAGCAACCCTACGTACAACAGAATGAAACACTCCCCAACACTGTGCCATGCACATGATCTTATGTTTGAGTCGAATGTCACAGCCACTGTGTTTCTTCTCATTTTGAGTCATGCCACATCAGCAAATGGAGGTCCTGGGGTCTCTACTCCATTCCTATCACTGAGCTTGACTCTACTTTGAGGAGGCAACTCTTCCCCAGTTGTTTCTTGAATGCCTTCCAGCCTGGGGGCTCATTTTACGGCACTATATTTGATAGTTGCTTCTCTGCTATTGGGAGTGGGCTACCAGGTCCTTCTTCCTAGTGTGTCTTAATCTGGAAGCTCAGCTGAAACCTGTCCACCATGGGTGGCCCTGCTGGTATCTGAGATGCCAGTGGCAAAGCTTTCAGCATCAGAGCAACACACAAACACCCACAGCAGAAGCAGCTGAAAGACACATGGCAGAAGCAGCTGGTAGGACATGGAAAACTCTTCGAGGCCCATGCCCCCACAGACAAGCCCCCTCAGCTGATCTCACATCACCATGGATGGTGCTGTAGCCTTCACAAAGGACTGGCACTAAAGACCCCTGGGGACGCGAACCTGGGATGAACACCCACACATTCTCCTGCGCCCCTCCAACGTGGGCGTACACTGGAGAGCTGAGCATTCTGGTTAGTGAGGACGGGCGGTCTTCCTGGACTCAGCACCTCGGCTTCACAAGCTCCGAACAAGCAGCACAAATACTGGAGCTGACAGTTACCAGGTGACAATGAATGCCAGTCGGCACAGAATAGAAATAGAACGTTACAGAGGGAAGCTTTGGTTAAGGGGAACCGGCAAGCTAGTTCAGGAAGGCTGAAAACCAACAAAATGACAACTTGGGGACAATTAAAAACACAAGGAACACAAAGTAAGATCCTAAAATTAGATCTGCTTCTCTCCCACGAGGGCTTTTATTTTATGTATTTAATCATGTAGGACAATTACGTAGTTAAACTAACAGGGCTCCCAATGGCTTTTCCCTGATTCCTCCTGAGAGATCTTGGTTCCCCTCTGCCTCTGACATGCCTCCTCCTCATCCCCTTTTCTCTTCAGCTCAGCCAATTCCACCACTCCCCAAACTGAGCTCTTCAAGTCCAGCAAAACACATTTACCAGCAGTAACTAGCTCTTACAAAGCCATAACATTGTAAGGAAATAACTCATACCACATTTAAATGAAGTTCCCCCCAAAATTAGTAATATTAAAATGACTTTTTATCAAAGTGATTGAATCTTGAATAAACAGGTGGAAAAGCCAGTACTTAGAATTTTCCAGTTAATTGGATTTGTTGTGAACCGTTCAGCACACACTACTTCTGCTGTCCACCTTTCACTATGGAGATTTCCATTTTGCTTTCTTTTTTTTTTTTTTTGCGGTACTGGTGGTTGAACCCAGGGCTTCGCACTTGCATGCTCTGCAATTGCTAGACCACTGAGCTGCACCCCCAGCCCATTGTTTTTACTTTCTGAGACAGGGTCTCACTAAGTTACACAGACTGCCTCTGGTCTCAGACTTGAGATCCTCCTGCCTCTGCCTCCTGAGCTGCTGGGATGACCTGCTTGCGCCACCGTGCCTGGCATTCCATTTTGTTTTTTTAAGCCTAAACTGAGAATAAGATTCCTCCAGGCCACCACCTTTGGCTACTTTGCAATTTCTGTGAATGGTCTGCCTCTCCCTCATTCATTCATTCATTCATTCATTGAATAAATAACAAATATTATTGTCCTGGCCCTTGGCATACATAAATAAACAAAACAGACGAACATCCCCATTCTCCCGCAGCTTCTATTCCCACAAGGAGAGACAGGCCATGAACAATACACACCAGGGAGCACATGGTGTGTTAGAGGATGGTAGACGCTGCAGCAGAAAAGAAAAGAGCAGGGGAGGGAGTGGGCAGGATGTGAGCTGCAATTTTAAACACAATAATCAAGGAAGCCTCATTTGGAAGGGCTGTCTCAGCCATGCCTGAGGAGATGAGGGGCTCTGTGATGCAGGTGTGTTGGGGAAAGGCACCCGCAGAAGGAAGAGCCCCTGGAGACCTTCATACTGTTCCTTATTAGAAACTCCTGGTCTAGCTAGGTGCGGTGGGGCCTGCCTGTCATCCCAGTGGCTGGGAGGCGGAGGCAGGAGGATCACAAGTTCAAGACCAGAAACAGTCTGCATAACTTAGTGAGACCCTGTCTCAAAAAGTAAAAAATGGGCTGGGGGTGCAGCTCAGTGGTCCAGCACTTGCAGAGCATGCAAGTGCAAGGCCCTGGGTTCAACCCCCAGTACCGCATAAAAAAAATTAAAAAAAAAAAAAAGAAATTCCTGGTCTGATCCATCAAGTTCTACAGGACAGGGAGGGCAAGGAAGGAAAGATTCCTTCCTTCTGTCCTTCTGGTTCTTCGGCTGATCTACAAATTAAACTGGTTTACGACAGATTAATAGGAAAAAATGGTTGTAATTATATGCAAATGCATTGTTGTTGTTGGGTGCTGTTGAGTCCAGCCTAACTCAGTGACCTCACAGAGTTTTCAGTGGCTGATTGTTTCAAGATTGCTTTGGGAATGGACTGCTGCATTCTTCTCCCGTTTCGGCGGTGCTGGGGATTGAACCTGGGTCCTCAAGGAGTCCGAAGCAACACGCTACCAACTGAGCCAAACCCCATATACATATGCATGGGAATCCCCTAAAATATGGGGCTCAATGAAGCAGCCAGAAGCCTGAGACATAAATCACCTTGCACTTCAGAAAGGGTTTCTCAGGGTGGTAGAGGCCAATCATGGGAC
The DNA here is from genome assembly GCA_007922755.1 of Pedetes capensis. Taxonomy (NCBI): domain Eukaryota; kingdom Metazoa; phylum Chordata; class Mammalia; order Rodentia; family Pedetidae; genus Pedetes; species Pedetes capensis. Next base: position 16,389 of record VMDO01005315.1, read on the forward strand.
AGAGGTGGAGGGAAACACACGGTGACCACAGGAGCCCTGACAAGCAGACCATGGTCTCTCAATAAGAGCGGTCTCCCGGGAGTGCTCTTCCTGGGACAGTTGGCTTTGCTGATGAAAAGTTCCTTTATACATGCACGTTTCCTTTACAAAAGTGGAAACAGTTTATTTTAATCAGTTGAGGGAAGTAAAGAGCTGCTCCTATGTTGGCCGGTTCCCAATTCCCTTAAACTCAAAATAATGGACCTGCTAACGGGGCGCACTTGAGGGTGACACGTCCTGAGCCCTTCCCCCGCACCTCTGGGTCACCCTTCCAACCTGCTCCTTCTCCACCTCTCAGCGCAGCGTCGCACACATGTGGAAGCACGCCTGCGCTCCCCAGCTGTCAACACAAACGTGGACCAAGACTGTGCTCTGTGGCAAGCACTCCGCTCCCCCTGGGGACATTTTTGACCTCTGTTCCTCAACTGGGTGCCCTGAAGACCATGCTCTGATATCTAGGAAGGAATGCAAATAGGTGTCCTGTGGCTCTGCAGGAGACCACGCCTATTCCCTTCTATTGCTAAAAAGCCCTCTTGGTATGGATGGAATCTGGGCGTGGCCCCCTCTAGCCTCACCCTCCCAACCTGGAACCCCTGTCCTGGCCCCATTCTCCTGCTTTGCTGTCTGAGCTAAGCCTCAAGCTCTGGGCACTGCCACAGAGAGGCAAAGCTAGGCAGTCCCTGCTCCCTTCTGTCCTCTCCACCCTCTGCCCTTTTGTACATCTGGACTTCCAAGTGAAATCCAAACCATCACACCACAAGCACGGAGAGCATCCAGTGAGAACAATTTAAAATAATTAGAAGGCTCTAAGTTGAGAAAAAGCCTGCAGCTGCAGCCCTGTGGCATCTGATCCCGTCAGATCTCAGAAGCTAAGCAGGGTCGGGCCTGGTTAGTCCTTGGATGGGAGACCGCCAGGGAACACCAGCTGCTGTAGGCTTGGGAGAAGGACCTGGCAACCCACTCCCAAAAATCAATCCACCATTGAAAACCCTATGAATAGCAGAGAAGCACTGACAATAGTGTATCACCTGTTGTACGTAGGGTCACTATGAGTCGGATACCAACTGGATGGCATCTAACAACAACAACAACAACAAGCTGAGAAAGCTTGGGGACTTCATTACCCCTTCCTTTTACATTCTCCAGAATGCTTCCTCCTTGCTGAAGATGGCAGTTTTCAAAGCCACAGAATAATCAACCGGCAGATCAGCCTTTGCTGCAGGCCCTCAGGAGGGCAGCCTGGGCAGGATCTAACAGCAGGGGCGAGGGGACACTAGCCTGGCTGTCACCCAAGGTGACCTGAAGGAAACCAAGACACTTGTCTTAAATGGCAGTGATGCCCAAGAGGACAGTGTTTGACCCTATAGTTCTCAGAAGCCCCTGACTTTCTAAGCGTACAGACTACATTGTTGTTGTTGTTGTTGTTGTTGTTGTTGGGTGCTGTCCAGTTGGTATCCAATTCATAGAGACCCTATGTACAACAGGTGAAACACTATTGTCAGTGCTTCTCTGCTGTTCATAGGGTTTTCAATGGCGGATTGATTTTTTGGGAGTGGGTTTCCAGGTCCTTCTCCCAAGCCTACAGCACCTGGTGTTCCCAGGCAGTTTCCCATCCAAGGACTAACCAGGCCCCACCCTGCTTAGTTTCTGAGATCTGACGGGATCAGATGCCACAGGGCTAGGGCTGCAGGCTTTGTACAGACTACAGAAAAGACTTATTTAGCCATGAATGGTACATGGGAGGCACCATCTCAGAAGCTGGCGTGATACATAGGCAACACTGCTCCTCCCCACCCACCCACGGAAAATCCACCTGTGGAATCAGACAATCCACTCAAACAGACACACACTTGGTCAGATCTGCCTTGTCCAGCAGATAAGGACACCATGCTGCAAATGGCAGCACCCCACCTCTAGACAGCAGCTCTAATTATTAACAATGTGAACAGCAATTTCAGTCTCTCTAGAACAATCCTTCAAACAAGTGAAAAAGAAATTCAAGGCTGATGGCAGTGTCTTCACTGTGAGCGTACTCTTAGAATTTTAAGATTTGCCCTTTAACAGCCTGATACAGGAATTCAGTTCCCTTATTGTAAGAATATTTTGTGTCTTCATGTCTGTACATGACAGCTAGCAAATATATTAAGATCTTGATTATATTTCTATATTGAAAAACCATTTAGGAGGGCTACGGAATTACTAAAGAAAAACATCCATGTATAATGCCTATTTTGCTTGGCACAAAAACAGGGCTCTTAGGGTTGATGGATAATGACAAGGAAGTGAGAATACTAATTTAAGCACCTAAAACTGCTACTTCCATTTTCAGCATTATAACATTAGCCGGGGCACAGGTCTGGGGGTTGCCAGCATTATCCTGGAAGCAACAGGTGCAGCAAGGAGGGATCTGGGGAGCTGGTAGCAAACTTCGGTGCTTGGTCGTGTCTATAAGAGATTTTTTAAATGGACCCAAAAGAAATTTAGAGAATAATTTATTAAGAGTTAGAAAAGAGGAGCGTGCCCTGATTACCAAGGGCAAGCAGACTGGGTCCTTAGGGCTGGGGCAAAGAGAAGAGAGATGGAAAGACAAAGGGAGAGCAAGTTATACCCTCGGAGCTAGAAATCAGAAGGCGGGCTGTCCATCAGGGAAGGTCTGCAAGCACGCAGGAGGCTGTGGGCATCTCCAGACATCTGCAAACAACAGCAACTGTGGATAAAGGCAGACTTTTGTGGACTTCGGGACACTGTGGGACAACTGAGGACAACTGCAGACGTTTTTGGAACTGCAAACATCTCTGGACACTGTGGATCCGCACGTTGCCTATGTTTAGAGAGAGCTACAGGCACTGTGGGGGGCTGGACACTGCCTCATAGGGTGGGACGTAGGGGTTTTTAAGTCCCTACCTCATGAAAGGCCTGCAGCCATAGCCCTGTGACATCCAATCCCATCAGATCTCAGAAGCTAAGCAGGGTCAGGCCTGGTTAGTACTTGGACTGCCTGGGAACACGAGGTGCTATAGGCTTGGGAGAAGGACCCAGCAACCCAGTCCCAAAAATCAATCCGCCGTCGAAAACCCTATGAATAGCAGAGAAGCACTGACAATAGTGTTGGCCCTATTGTACGCAGGGTCGCTATGAGTCAGATACCAACTTGACAGCACCTAACAACCACTACCTCATGAAGGAGACAGCTATTCCTCCCCTCTTTTTGCTCTTCTCTTTGGTTGTCAAACCTCTCTCACCCTTTGACTTAGGCTGGCCTGCCACAGCTGCAGGACAGGTTTTCCTGCTTATCACAGGGGAAGTCTTGCCTCAAATGGAGTTCCTCTGTCTCGCCAGGACATGGAGGCACACGTTACCCACCTGTTGTCTTCATATGTAAAGTGAGTGAACAGTTACAGACTAGGCCACTCGTAAAGGTGTGGCTACAGACCAGCCCACGGGGCAGATGGCATTATCTACTAGCCATTGCACTCTCTGCAAAGATACCATCTAACAGGGAAGAACCGACCACCAGATCAAGCCATTCGTCCGTCTCAGAGGAAGCTCACGTGGATACTCATGTCTCAACAGGCAGCTGGGAAGCACATGGCTGCCAGGGGCCCTTTATTCCCTTTGTTCCTGCCTAGCATCCCCCATCCATAGGATTTTAAAGATTGAAGAAGAAATTCCTGAAGATCCTAATTCTGGTCCCTTTTTGTCATTAGAGGAAACCAGGGTTCAAAATAACAGCTTATTGAATGCCCTCTGCAAACAAAAGTCCCCACAGGGCATGCGGTGCAAGACCCTGCAGTCCAAGTGGCCCTGGAGCCAGAAAGTTGCTGGTGGAAGACGTCTGTGTGCCAGTTCTGCTGGAAGAGAGGGGACTCTGTTGCCAAGCAACTGCAAAACACTTAGGCCACAGCTCTGTCAGGGCAACTGGTGAACCAGCCAAGGGAAGCTGAGCCCATAGAGAGGAGGATTTGCCTCGGGTGGTCGGACTGCAGGCCTCTGCACCGCATACCCTGGCAGGCTGAGCTCCCATGGCAGCAGGTCAGGTCCACAGACACGCTCTCCTTTCTCACGCCCATCTGGTCCTGGATCTTTTGCACAAGAGAAGGTCTACCTTCTTCATCCTTCCTCCTCCTTCATTTCTGTTCTCCTGTACTCTCTCCTCTCTCTTGTCCTTCCAGTGACCACTTCACGAGAGCCAAGATACTCAGGTGCGAACTGGAGCTCAGTGAGGGGCAAAGGGAATCCATGACCCTCCATCCCATACCTCATCTCGCCGGTACTCTGCACACAGCCAGCCCACCACCCTGGATTTAACCATAGATACTTCCAAAACCAGACAGGAAAAAAAGGGTACATGGCCGATTTGTAAATACGAGGCATCTTGCTCACACACCATTTAAGCATGTTCAACGACACAGAAGTCATTGGCTAAGAGGGGAACAACTTGAGCCTCAAAAAATTAAGAACAGTAATGAATTATAAAGCACTAAAAAACAAACATCAAAAAAGTATATCCCTACAGGTAATAGACAAATGGGTGGGGGGTGGGACTCTTGTTTAACAACAGAATGGCAAGGGCCAACTAGTAAGTGCCAAATTAGAAAATTACCATTTTGGCATCATCTGAGTAAAGCCTGGCTCAAGAAAGACACCATCCATAGTGATAAATCTCATGGGGAATTTTGACAAGGACCAATATATGTGTACGGCCTCCAAGTGTCTCCCCTAGCTGCCTATTAGTTGCAAGGCTAGAAAGAAAAGCAGTAACTATACAGTGAATGCCTGCAGCGGTAG